>JBCJKH010037476.1:0-37957 GCA_039877255.1 Loriculus beryllinus | reverse complement strand
GGGTAATGCTTTAGTAGCATCAGTCTTGTAGTGCAGGTGACATCCCTCTTTGAGAGGGCTCTGGCAGGCTCAATTTGTTGTTTCTCCTTGTGCTTTAATGCAGACTGTGATGGGTAAGAAGGTGCCCCCAAACTGTCAGTGAGGTAAATGCTTCCCACTCCTGCCCCCAAAATCCGCTTTCTCTTTTATGTACAGTTTTTGATCTCTATGTCTTATTAGGAATCAGCTTGTTGCAGTGATGGTATTAGGTCAGCTAAGTAGGTGTTCCTCCTTACTGAGGCAGTTACTTGAAAGTATTGAGTGACATAAAGATTGACTCCAAATTCACTTCTTAGTTTTGTTTCAGTGTTGGAGCCAATATCTGGGAGGAACCTGATTCCCAGATTCTATTCCCTAACCTCCTTACAGTGGCAGGAAAGCCTTTCCAACACTGTTTAATTGCCACCTTTCTGAAAAAGCCAATAGATTTCCTGTGCTTGATCATGATAGAACTCCATAGCTGACTGCTCCCCTTCTCGTCATACACCCATCCTTGGTGACACCATTCTGAGGACCTTCTGTTGACGAATCCCTGTCCTTTGTATCCCTGACATGAGCTGCAAGCAAGGGAGGAAACAGCACAGACACACTGTTGGAACAGTATGGAATCATTTACTTGCAGTGATTTACATGTTGTGCTCTAACATTGAAAGCAATGGCTGAGCCTCATGCTCTGGTTTGTGCTTTGGACTGTGTGAACAATATAAAGTCTTGACAAACGATATGTGACTCTGTATAGTAAACACACCAGGACACCAAGAGACCAAGTAAGCAGAAAAGCCTTCTCATGCTGGAAGACTACAAAACGCTATTTCACTTTGTTACTGTTCTTGTGCAGTTTGATTATTACCAATAGAACAAACAATATAAGGTGTCAAGTAATGGTATTTACTCATCATGCTTCTCTTTCAACAAAAGAATCAAATACGCTTGAGACTTAGTGAAAACTAGAAACACATAAAAATGCTGCCAAAGCTCTGCCCTTCAATTCAATCCAACTTCAAACTGACCTTCAAAAGAGTGCAGGGAGCGTGGTCCAAGCCACTTTAGCTCCTAGCTCTCCCTAAACATCACCATGCCCAACTCATCTTAGACATGAGGAAAACTTGGGAAAACCTTGGGCTGTATTTCTAGAGCCCAAACTGCAGCCTCCTCCATTCTGGAAGAAAACCAATCTGGGTGTCTTTGGGCACCACTGCCAGATAATATTGACAGCAGATGCTAGCAAAATGCAAAGTACTTTTGCTCAAGGTGTTGAAAGCACAGTGGTGCCTGGGAGAACAGTTAAGCCTAAATCTTTTCCCAGCCCAGTTGAAGGGAATTTTCCATTGATTTTGATGTATTCCCTCTTTGCAGAGCAAACATGGTTCCTATCACCATGCGGGGATATTTGGAACACAAAGCGAGGGGAAAACTGTGCACTGAAATAGTGTTACCCTTACAGGAGACCAGCTGCAACTGCTCCCCCTTACAACTGGGGAAGGGGTGAGGGTAGTAATGAGTCTAAATCATCCCAGAGATGTTTAAAGTATCCCAGAGATGTTGTAATAACTACTGATGATTGTGCTTTTAAATATCTTCTACTGCAGAACAAATTGCCTAAAATCAGACTAAATCACTTGTCTAGGAAGATCTAGCTTTGAGGGCAGGCCAAGGCAAAGCAACACATGGATATAATCTATATTTTAACCAGGTAACTAGCCTCAAGTTATCTCCTCTGGCCTCTCAGTCCTGTCCAGAGGCCACAGCATGAGACCACCTCTTCCAGGGCATGCTGGATGCAATACCTGTTTTACAGTAGCTGTGTTGTTTGGGTTTTGTCACTGGACAAGGGACTGTGAATCCCTGTCCTTAAATTTGTAACTCTCTGTCTCTTTGTGAAATGTTTATTAATTCTGACTAGGTAGATTTCCCCCCACCTTCTGTTTTCATTTCCTTCTTCCCTGCAGTCTCTTGGCTTCCAGCTTCTTCATGTTAATGGGTTTTTGCTATAACCCATTAACATGAAGAAGAATAATGGGAAGAACAACGTGAAGAAGAATAATCAGTGCAACCACCAAATAGCCACTGGGGACTCTAATGCCTATTTTTGGTCACACACAGAGCTAAAGAACATTAATTGCCATAACTGTGGGGTTGGTTTTTTTTTTGCTGCTTCTCTTATGATGCAGTTTATAAGCAGCACCCTTTGATTTAAGACATTCGTGATGTTCTTGTATTTAGGAGGTGAAAACCAAAGGATTGCCTGGCTCAGTTCCCTGTCCTTCCTGCACTTGAGTGATGCTTCACCAGCTTGTGTTGCTGAAGCTGCTGGATATGATGGCACGATGCATTTCCAAACACGTTGCATTTGTATTCATGACGTTGTCATCCACCACAACAGCTCCCTGCAGTTTGTCTGCTTGGACCAGTTTAGCATCTCCAGCCCTTGGGGTGCTGAGGCTTAGGGGCATACAGCATTGCTAAACAGGGATGAGGGCAGGGCCATGGCAGGCAGTGGAATGCGGTGACAAATAGCTCCTATTAACAGAGTTCAAAGGGGCCTGAGCTGAGGGTCCCTGCTACTCTAGTACCACACGTACGCAGCATTCCTCCTGTCCAGGAAAACCAGCGCCCTTCCCCGCTCTTGCTTCCAGCCCCAGCACATCAAATGCTGCCTCATTAAACAAGCCCCCGTTAGGCTTTGTTCAGGTTGAGCTGAATGTGAGAAACATTCCTTCCAGGATAAAACGCCAGACAACAGAAATGATCCAGCTGGGAAAGATGCATGTGCTTTCCCTCTTCCTTTTATCCTATTTAAATCCCATTGCAGCAAAGTGAGGGAACAAAACCATTTGTTAACACCGATGGCACCACTTTGCTCCTAAAACAGATTTGTAGTGTGTAGACACGTAAAAGGGACATTAAGAGATTATGTGAGGGAGTGTGCCTTTAGAATGCTATAGGATTGCTGCCTAATTACAGGGTGTGCCAAAATCTCCAGGGGCAGATAATGCTGTTTACCATCAGTCACCAAGATGTTAGAAAAGGTTCATTAAAATAAGCAGGAGGCAGAACTAAAAAAGTCTCTTGGCAGCAAGGCAAATATTTCGCCCTTTAGGCATTCTGGTGCCAGCCAAATAGGTTCGTACCTAAGGATTATCCTTATCATTATCCTAAATGGAAGGAAGAACCACAGTGCTGCCAGGAGCTTCTTTGTAGAGTAGGCCAACATTACAATGACTTTTGCACTTCAAGGAAAATAACGATTCCAAATCTATCTACAGGCACCTATGAACAGAGCAACTATTAAGAATTTACTATCAGATGAAACCCTGTGTCTACTATGTTCGTAGCATCCTACAGCTTTCAGTTAATAAATAAAACCCCACAGCGCAAAACAAGAAGTCAATTATTTCTTGTTTAAATCTCCTCTAGCCAGTGGAGCAATATCAGAGATTAAAACATTAGCTCTAAGGTCCATTTGCATACTTAGTTTTTCTGTTTGGTTGGTTGATCCAAGCTGTTTCTATCACTCTCTAACTCCTGGCTACACCAGCTTTAATGGGAAGAGCGGTTTTACATATAAAGACTTTTCAGTGTGCATCAACCTTGTCAGTCTCTTCACAGAACCACAGCATTGCTGAGGATGCAAAACATCTCTGGAGATCATCTTGTCCAAACCCAGTGGGGTAGACTAGATCTGGTTGTTCAGTGTTGTATCCCATCAAGTTTTGTTTCTGAGGATGGAAACTCACCACAACCTCTCTTGACTACTTGTTCCAGTGTTTTACCATCCTCAGAATAATTTTTCTTTGTTTTTATCGTGTGTTCAAATGGAATCTACTTTATTGCAATTTGTGCCCTTGCCTCTTGTCCTGTTACTGGACATCACTGAAAAGAGTCTTCTCCTAAATCAGGTATTTATACATATTGTTAAGTTCCCCTCTGATGTTTCTCTTGACAAGGCTGAACAGACCCAGCTCTCTCAGGCTCTCCTCATGAAGAAGATGATCCAGTCCCTTAATCATCTTCATGGACATTTGTTGCACCCTCTCCAGTAAGTTCATACTCTTCTTGCACCAGGGAGCTCTGAAGTAGACACAGCACTCCAGATGTGCCCTCACCAGGGCTCAGTAGAGAGGCTCACCCCTTTGACCTGCTCACAATGCTTTTCCTATTGCAGACCAGGACACTATTGACCTTCTTTGCTGCAACAGCACATTGCTGGGTCATGTTCAACAGAATGCTCAGGTCCTTTCCTAGGAAGCTGCTTTCCAGATGGTCAGCTCTAGCCCTGCACTGATGCATGGAATTGTTCTTCTGCAGGTGCTGAACATAGCACTTCTTGTTGAACTTCAAGAAGATCCTGTCAGACCATTTCTCCAGCCTCTCCACATCCCTCTGGATGGCAGCACAACTGCCTAGTGTATGAACCACTACTCTCAGTGTTGCACCATCTGCAAACTTGTTGAGGGCATGCTCTGCCCTATTGTCCAGGTCGTTTAAGAAGATGCTAAGCAGTGCCATCCCCACTATCAGCTCCAGTTACCACTTAGTGACTGGCTTCCATCTGAGCTTCCTTGCCCTGTTTGTAACTATGCTGTCACTTCACTCAGTTTTCAGACACTGGTTTTGGTGTTTTCCTTTTGCCAACAGGATGGCAGCATCTGCTAGACTTGTTTGACTAAGCCATCAAAATGGGATGGATGCTAGATAAAGCCTAGCTTATATTCTGAATTCAACAGAGGATCAAGTTGACCCTGCAAATATGAGGTTCTCTGAGTTTTTCAGTGCTACAAATGACCTGGTTCTGTTTTCAGACTGTTGAGTGCCTTGTCCCAGTTGAAGTCCTTTAAAGCTGTTGTCTGCTCCTTTAAATGAAGTGATAGGACAAGCAGTGCACTTACAGGGTCATAACATCATCACTGCCAACACCAGGCTTTCAGCCCATTGAGACACAAAAGGACAGTAAACAGTAACATTTAAGCTACATCAAGTCTTGAAAGTGCACACACACAAAGAACAAGCCTTGGGAAGTCTGTCTGGTCAGTGAATTCCTTCTGTCTGGAAGTGATGAAATACATGGCAGTTCTTAAGGGTTGTTTTTGAGTAAGATTGGTATAAGGATTTAGGTGCAATAGTTAACTGTCAAACCAAAACCATCAATCAACTGCTAAGGTATGAAATGATCACATTTCTCTATCTAGTCTTAAATGTTGACTAGAATAAAAGTATTTGAAACTTCCTAGCTCAGGAAAAATACCCAAAGAGAAAACATGGCAGTAAGCAGAAAGATTTGGTGGAGGTTTTTTGGAGGTGACTTCTTGTCTGTGTTTAGGGTCTTCCTGGGTAACAGTGTGGAAAGATAGAAGATGAAGGTATTGTGCTGAAAGATCCTGAAAAATTCACATTTTCAGCAGTTTTCATGAATCCTAAATATCAAACACTCCAGGAAACAAAAGTACATGAAGGTGTTTGACTTCTTGTCTGGCAGTGTTTGCTTCAAAGGCTACATAGGATGATAGTGTTGACTGTCTCACTCTCTTTTTCCTCTGTTTTCTCCGTTAGTTCTAGATACCCATTTATTGCACATTGGCTTCACTCTCTTTCATGCTGATACTTTATGTCTGCAGTGAAAGTCACTTCTGTGATCTGCATTTCTCACAATCTTATAAAGTATTATGGAAAACAATGACTGGTAAAACATCTGCCACGTGTTTGTGATTATGGAGCCAGTACTCATCAAGGACTTGAGTGACAGAGCCAGATGCCAAGGAGGATCTTACATTTCCATGATACCTTTTCTCCTCTATAGGAACAAGGACATCACACAGATGGCAGTGGGCAGACTAAAAGAATTAATTCAAATCATCCAGGCAGCCAAACCCCTTGTTCGATAGAACCACTTGATCAGATGAGACATCTTCTAGGCAGTTTCCCGGGCTAGGATGAGGCAGGGAAATCACAAAAGGGGGGTATAAGAAGAATGCTGTGCTGGTCAGCTTTGTGGAGGCGAAGGTGGAAGGTGAAATGCAGCTTATTTGCCCAGGCTCAGAGGCAGGAATCACCAGGAGCCTACATGTGCAGCTGGTGCCACATGGCGATCTGTCTCCTGGGGTTCCTCAGCATTTCTTCCCAATGGCTCCTCTCCGTGCCCGTGACATGTAAGCCCAGGCTGCACTTGCCAAGCACGTGGCTCTGCCCAGCGCCAACCTGGCTCAGCATTTCCAGCTCCACACTAGAGGCACGCAGGAGCTCTTGAGGCACCTCGAACATGATCATCTCGTTCCACACAGGGTTGATCTTGTGCTTTGCACGTTTGGTTTGCTTCTTCTTCAGCTTCAAGGACTGATGCCTTAGTGTCACCTTGACAGAAACATCTGTATAGGGAGTGGAAAGAGGCACCATGTTAATGAGCACGCAACAAAATGAATGCAAGAGAATTCTAACTGGTGACTGAGAGAGAGAACATGAGAAACATTGATCTTGGTTTTGGTTTTCACTTTTTAGCAATTATTCAAATCTCTTTGGCTTTCTAAGACAAACATTTACTTTTTTTCTGCCAAACAACCACCCTTCCCACTTTCCTTCTAGATTTACATAACGGCAGAAACAACAGTCTCTGTTTTCTTGCTATTCACTCACCATTGCCAAGTAGATCTTTCAGCTGCTTGGAATGGAGGTTTTTAGCTTTGATGATCACCACCAGCAGACGGTTCGCTGCTGGCAGGTAGCTGATGGACAGCAGGACCTCCCCATGGCCTGTAGATGGCTCCTGGAAATGGAGATGCAGAAAGGGTTAATTTTGTATACAATCATGGCCATAACGTGGAATACTAGAGTACTATTTAGAAATGCTAAATAGTATGAGGTGATGAACTGACCAAGTTGTCTCCACATCTTTGTACAGGGGATATCTTTCCAGTTACACTGGATGAAAATAAACCTGCCAAAGATGTCTGTCCTCCACACTTAAGTTACTGCTTTCTTTTGTGAGTTATTGCTTTCTTTTTGTCATTGGAAAGTAACCGCCTCCTTACATCTGCTTTTAGTGGAATATTTAATCAGAAGAAGAGGATTTGGGGCTGAACTACATGTAAGTAGTCAGATACTCATTTTTTGAGATTATCTAGCTGCTCTTCGTTTACGTCCCCTGCTTCCAGTACTGCTTTTCATCATTCACTCTTCATTTCAGCTGCTTCTGTGGATTTATATTAGATACTAGGAAAATATCTTTACTATGGGGGTGGTGAGACATGAGAAGCTTGCTGTCCAGAGAAGCTGTGGCTGCCACATCCCTGGCAGTGTTCAAGGCCAGGTTGGACCCAGGGGCTTGGAGCGACCTGTTCTAGTGGAAGGTGTCCCTGCCCATGGCAGGGATTCGGAACTGGATAAGCTTTAAGGTCCTTTCTAATCCAAAGCATTCTATGATTCTATGATTATTTTTCTCAGAAGGCCCTGACCTCACATGGACCATGGTCCACACTGCCTAGGAAAGAGTACAAGATACTCGAGACTGTGCCACAGCCAAACCATGGAGCTGGAGCTGAACCTTCTCTGACACCCTCACTTGATATAGCAAAAAGCCTACCCATCCTGAAATCCTCCATGAGCTCCACACAGTGCTTTATCTACTCTTCCTTCCCGATTGTCTTCCCTCCAACTTGTGGGCATCTCTCCCTGCTGCCCTGCAGGATTTCCTCCAGGACAAAGGCTTGGAACCATCAGTCCTCCATTCAGCAGGGCACACTTTTGTTTTTCTTTCCTTTTCTTCTCTTTTATTCCTTTCTTCCCATTCGTGATTGGCCTCTTAGCCTCCTGACCTTTACTTCCCCCTTGCCTTGGGCAAGCACCCCCAGAGGAAGAAGCAGAGGGACCACAACACACATCACTCTTCCCTAGGAGAACAGTGCCATTTCCTCCTTGAGAGCCGTCTGGGAAGCAGGGGAAGCCAGGAAAGCCCGTGCTGGTACATGCAGAGCTGCCAGCCTGTGGCAAAGAGCAAAAGGGGAGCAGTAATTCTCTCAGTGAGTAGGAGCTTGTGACAGAAATCTGCTTTAGTGTGAGGTTAATGACCCAGAAGAGTCCCAGAAAGCCAATGTCAATTCAATAGACTCCCTTTGGACTGCTTAGCATGATCTACACGCTTTAGGACAGGCAGCCCTTCTCCAGGCCATTTCTGCACTCTGCTCTATGCTTCTAAGTGAGCCATAAATATTTCAGATTGAGTTTTCACTCGGTTACTCACAACAGGCAGGGGCAGGCCCCTGTGTGCTCCTCAGGAGCTGATTGACTCTCCAGCAAACACGGTTGTCATTGCTTTCTGGTTTGAATGACTGATTTGTCATGCACAAATCATGGGGGAGGCCATTAGCAAGGAAGCCTGAAATCCAATTCCAAATCAGCCCCAGTAAATCTCTTTCTCAAGCGCTCAGGTAGAAACTAAGGGCTTGTGTGCATTTCACTCACATAAATCCTGCCCTACATCTAAGTAGATGTTAAAAAAACCCACAACACAGAACCAAAACAGAGGCAGATTCAAATAGATGTATATTCACTATGAAAGAATAGGTGTTTGTACGTGGATGGACAAATACAAATACCACATCAAGTACAAAATCATAGTTAAGCCAGTTCATAAACTGCTTTTGTTTATTTACTCCCTCTGCGTCTCACTAGGTCTCACGCTACAGCTTTTGGCTAGAATTTGGTTCCTGTAGCTCCAGACACACATAGATAATGTGGAGATTGGAGATAGCGGTTGGCAGGGCTGTGTAAATGTGCACACACACTCATGCACGTACACACAAATACACACATTGTATACACATACCACATGTTGTGCTTATGGCTTGCAAGCTCCTAATATTCTGATCAAGTTTTTGACCAGTCTGTATCCACATGAACACAAAACCTACAGTGGTTGGTCTCTGCTGGAGTTTTGTGTGAAGAGACCAAGACAAAGGTAGTTTTCCTTCCCACTCCTGGGATTTGTTTTCTGTATTTTCCATTTTCCTATTAAATCCATAACCTGCCTTTTGTGCTACAATTCACACAACCACCAGAGCCTCAATCTTCCTTTCTGTACAATAGGATAAAAAACATCAAGGAGTTGTCAATGAATTACGTGTGCATCACAAAGGGGAAGGTGCAACGCGAGGAGCCACTATCATCGCTGTCATTAGTGTAGCAGTGGGAGGGAAGGAAGACAAGATAAGGATATCAGCCTGCAGGGTCTGCGTTTGCATTGCTCACAGAACTCACTGAATTCCTGAATACGAATTACACTACCTGGTTAGCTGCAAGCTCCCCTCTAAGCTCCTTCGCTTGTGTGTGGGAGAACCACTGGGAAGGCAGGGATGAGATTTCTGCCTCTCATGGCATCTCAAGGAAATGTCAGACTTTGTTTAAAGCCCAGAAACTTTGTTCCTGGATGGATGCTGTCAAAAATAGCTCCTCTTTTTCATCAGCTCCTCCTCACTCCCTCCCGCTCTGGTTCTCAATGAATGATTCAGGATCTGTATATAAGCTCTGTGTGTAATGGTTGGCTCTCTCAGGTCCCAGATGACGCAAATTCAGCTTTCACTGCACATCCTCAGCTCAAACTGGGGCACTGCTCAGCAATGCTGTGAGTGTTAACCTTGTGCTGTCAGCCTGGGGAAGAAATGAATGCTGCCCTGTTTCTGCAGAGTTGTGGAGCTGGACCAAGGCAGAATACCCAGTGTGTCAGGACTCCATCGGGTGCCCTTGAGTGACAACTGACCGTTGCTGTGCACAGGCTGTTCCTTGGGTATTGCTTACAAAGCAGAGATTGCAGTAGGTGATGGGGAGGCTCCATCTATCTCAGTTTAGGAATTTAAATCATTGGAATAATTTCTTTTGGACACCTCTTTTTGCAGCAGTGGATAGGGAACTGAGTTCGATTTACAGCTGTTAGGCTGCTCATTATTAATATGCAGCTATTTAGCCTGGTTCTTGAAGTTTATTAAACCTCGCATTTATTTCTGCTGCCTCTCTCTCTGCCAGAGGAGTTTTAAAGGCCAGCACTATTAGCATTCAAGTGGTGATCAGGCAAATGAGCATTATAGGAAATCAGACATTCTAACTCTGTACTCAGTGCCTGTGGCCATCCCAGTGGAGAGCCCTCACCCCTGATGGTGATAGGCAATCATTTATTTCAGCATGAGTAGCGACAACGATGCTGTTGTTTTGCATGGCTCACTCCATATACAGGAGTACAATAGGTACCTACTTGTAGCAATGTACTAGTAGCAACAATAGCAGCACCCTGCTGCCATGTTGTTAAGTGTATTGCTGCTGCTAAAAGAAGAATCTAGATCATGGCAAGGAAAAGGCTCCTGAGGTGATGTGCAAGAATTTAGTGCATGTGAAGCATCCCCTGTACCTATTTCAAGTACTGTTGGAATCTTCTCTCCATTTTCCCTGTCTGTGCAGCTGGAAGGTGTGGATAACGAGGGAAAAGGAGGGTTTAATGTTTAAGACCAACACAATGCAATGAGTGATGTCTTGACATCTACCAGAACATATAGCACTGGACTGATCCCAGAAGGATAAATTGTCTTCAGGCCAGCATTTCAGTCCCAACAATGTACTTCATTCCTAGCTTAAGGCTCCCTGAGGTGTCACTATATGCTTACCCACATCCAGCTCTGCAGAGTCCCTCAATCCTACTCTTTAAGCACTCATTCTGGTGTTTCAGCTCTTGCTACCATGGTCCTGCATGACTAATTCACAGAAACCCACGTAACTTCTAGACAGAGGCTTTGAATTAGAGTTACCACTGTCAAAGGACATGTCATCGGAGCAGGAGTCAAGGGAGTTCTGACACATCTTAACTGCCAGAAGCTGTAGATGGAAGGGCTGGTTGATGGGCCTTTGATTGCTTTCTTTCTGAAATGGTTCTAGCTAGAGACCAACACAGAGCAGTGCAGAGTGACCTCTGCAGTCACACATCACCCCTCTAAACCTTGCTCCAAACACAGCCACCCACTGACATGGAAGAGGGCTTCTCTTGTCCAATTAATCATTAGAGTTCCTGTGTCCTTACCTTCTCTGGGATTTTTAGCCTTTCCCATTGGGCTGTCCCAAAGGACTCCTCCATGTTAGCAAGGCTCAGTTTGAGTTCCCCCACAATGCTGTGTCTGGAGAACTTGTCGCAGTTTCTCAGGGTGAGAGTCAATATCCCCTCTGGCATCTCCTCCTCTGTTAATGGGAATCGCAGGACCTCCTCCCAGAGGGTGTGAAGCACCTTCTTCTTCAGCTCTGTTTGGGCTTCAGCAGTGCCAGACTTGCTCACCAGCGTGCCCAATATGTAGCAATGGCAGCCAGCATCTTGGTCCGCACTCATTCTGCCATGCATAGCTGGAAGAGAATGATTGATTTTAAGGACCTTTCACAAAAGACAGCCCTGAAATATCTGTGACTAAACTGTTTGCTTTATGAGAGCCACAAAATAAAACAGCTTCATATATATAGACCCCTGTTCGTGCTTGTATGGGGCAAACAAAGCTATGAGCCCATGCTGTGGTGTTTTGCTCATGCTGCACAATGTCCTTGTCCTTCTGCTGCTACAAAAGGATGCTGTTAGTGTTTGGGAGAGTAACAGCTAAGTTCAAGGAAACATGCTCTGTTGAAAGATGCAGAGCGGCAATGAGCTGAGCCTCAGCATGGCACAGGGACTGGGAGCTCTTACAAAGACTTCAAAAGCATTATGGTCGGTTACAGACATCAGAGATAGAGATACCTCCCTCTTGGCACACATCCACCCCTGCAGACCAGTGAGGGATACACCTAAGCATTATTACAGTTTGCTTGTACAACCTCTGGTAAATGAATCCTTCAGAAACCATCCCACAGCCCCAGAGATATTTGTCAAGAGACATTCATCCCTAGTTTTATATCCCTTTTATGTTGGAAAGCCTGAAGTGAGAATGGACAGCTCCTCATGAGCTCCCGCGTCCCATAGTCTGTGGGGTCTCCTGGTTTCTTGGGAAGCAGAGCTTGATCCTGCAGGGTGACAATGGGGCACTAAGGGATGAGGAGGAAGAGGAGGTGCAGTTTCTCCTGCACCACACATGCAGAAGATCCATGGTGGCAGTCAATAGTTATAGTGTCCTCCCTGGAAGGGGGCGGAGGGCTTGCTGTTGGCAGGCAACCCACAGCAGCGGCTGTCGTTTAGCACCCTTTTGATTCTCGCCTCAGAGGGTGTGATTTGATGAGGTTTCCACAGAGATCTGCACAGTGCATGAATTATTCACTCAGCTTATTTTGCTTTCCCAGAGGAACTGAGGATGCTCCAGCCCTGAGCAGAGAAGCTGTTACAGTTGTCAGTTCCCACTTCAGAGGGTGACAGAGAGCCTGGCTGCCTAGCCAGGCGCAGCAGAGGGACCTTCCTTAGTGGGCTACAAGATAAGTTTGGTGTCTCCAGCTCAGACCTTGACTTGAGGAAGAGGCAGTAGGGAGTGGGTCAATTGAAGAATGCAAGTTATAGAGAGGAAGGAGATTGCGACCACATTCCCATTGCCTCAAAAGAAAATTAGAAAGAAGAGGTTATTTTGTACTCTGAGACTGGAGAGGCCCATCCTGGTGCCCGGCTTCTGCTTTTGAGCTGTACAAACAATTGTTTTCCATCCCTGGAGACATTCCAGGCCAGGCTGGATGTGGTTCTGGGCAACTTGATCTAGTTGAAGATGTCCCTGCTCATTGTGGCAGGGTTGGACTGGATGAGCTTTGAAGGTCTCTGACCCAAACTATTCTATGTTTCCATGCTCACTTCAAGCAGTGCCATCTCCAGATATTTTTGTTCTGCAAGAACTGAACCAGTGAAACAGCCAGTGGTCCTGGGGACGTTTATTGGTTGTAAGGTAGGAGGGGAACTCTCTATAAAATCAGTGGTACAAGGGGTCTTGTACCCTCCAGATGGAGAATGACTGGTGGAAGACCTCTGCCCCTTACCTTCCAGAAGGGCCACACGCAGCTCAGATCTTTCTTGATCATACACCAGGGAGTAGCGCAGCTCAGGGGCCTGGTTACAGCTGGCTGCCCTCTCGGGGTTCAAGTGCTCTGTGACGCACACGTCCTTTACTACACCTGCAACTGAAATAACCCCTTTAGCAAGCAGGCCTTTACCTTCCAAGGAGTACAAATCCACTCTGTCTTGACTTGCCTTTTCTAAGTGTCTTACTATTCCTGCTCCTTGTGTGCAGGAATGTCATTTCTGTTCTTTCTTCCTCCATCATATCTACTTTTTGCACTGTTTTCTCACCCTTTCAGGTCTTGGACAAGCCTTCTGCTCTCCACCACTTTGTGCTCTAAGATGGTTCACACACTTGCTCTTTCACCTTGTGCATAAGCCAAGGTGTCAAAACTACACTCATTACTTGTTATGTTGGTTTATATTGGTTTTAACTTGCATTGGGGAATTGAATATTGTGTTCCTTGAAATGAGAACATGAACCTGCTTTTGAGCTGCCATGCATTCATTCAGATTTCTCTAAATCTTTTAACTTTTCATTTTAACAATATAGTCTTTGCCATGTAGAAGACATCTATTCCCATAACTCTTGACCAGGTGGAAGTTAATGAGCTTGGGAAGCTGAGGCCATTGCTCCATGTATGATTTTAAAGTTGAGTACATATTTTATATTGAAACGAATCAAACTGCAAGACTAAAAGGGAAGCCACAGCTTTTTTGTCATCAAACCCTGTTATCTGCAAGGTCGGTTTTGATTCACACAGAAAATAATAGTGGGACTAGCACATTTCCTCCTAAAAATCTCAGCCAGCCACAGTCCAGATCAATTCAATGTGACACCAAAATAAGAATGCAATTCTTGCTTTATTTCAGCAACACTTGAGCTACGAAATCAGGCGCAGCAGGAAGCAAACTTGCTTATGTCATTAGCAGTGCAGAGAGGCTCTTACACCAACACACTTACATAAAGCTTTAGCCCACATGCAGCCATCCTCCTTCAGCCTCTCCACCCTATAATCTTCTCCCTGACACCTAAGGATGTGGCTCAGACAGCCTCTTCCTCCAGTGCAGCTGCTTCCCATGATTCGTACTTTTCCATACTC
Source organism: Loriculus beryllinus (assembly GCA_039877255.1). Taxonomy (NCBI): domain Eukaryota; kingdom Metazoa; phylum Chordata; class Aves; order Psittaciformes; family Psittacidae; genus Loriculus; species Loriculus beryllinus. The sequence goes on along the minus strand of JBCJKH010037476.1, from coordinate 23,839 downwards.
ACAAGTGTCAGGGTGGAGGGGAGAATGTGGGAATCATCCTCCCAGAAGGACAGAAACATAACCTCAAACAATTCCAAAAATCTAAACTCTTTTATAAAGCCATAGCAGATGGCACCGTGTCTTTGGCAAATCATCAGGAAGATTGCATTAATGCGGTAATGATAAGAGTCAATTATTCTGTTAAAAGACAGTTGTGGATGTAAAGATCAGTATGGAAGCAACCCAGACATGCTGCCAGAAGTATATAATTAACACTGCATTTTCTCTAAGGCTCCAGGAATCTTATGTTCCAGGCTTTGGCATGTTACCCTTTGGCTGGCTGGAAACAAGAATTCTGTTTGGCAAAAGAGTCTGAGGTGTCAGCCTTTGGTTTCAGTGCACGTTAAAGCCAAGGGTATCTCACCAAACCAGTAGGGAAAAACCCAGCAGAGAAAATGAAGTAGAAGCTTAAACCCTTACTGCCAACGTCATTGATAGGGACAGCTGGCATCTGTCCTGGAGGAGCTACTCTGCCTAATTTTCGCCAGATAGCTCACCTATATTCTGGCAAATGGTCTCAGTAAAACTAAACTAAAACATGCTGTTGTACAAAATGTCTGCTTCCAGTGAACAAAAGATGTTTAAGTAAAACCAATATAGAACCAGACACAACTACAGCTTTGTTAACAGACTGTCGTGATCTACATGACTACTAACTACTAAACACATGCATTGGAGACAGAACTCACTATGTTCATTATAAGAAAGCAAAAAAGCACCCATGTCTTTATTTTCCCATTTATTTCTCTAACTACAATCACATTGTGCTCAGAAGTGTTACAGATCTACATTCAGAAAAGCAACTGTTAGCATGAAGACCAAATGCTCCTACCGTTTTGAGGGAGAACAAACAGCTCCTCATTGACTTGGATCTTCATCCTGTTCTCATCCAAACCAGTGTGTTTTCCAGTAGCTGGTTCTTCTTTTGTCTTCAGGGAATACTGCGTGTAGTTAACAATTTCAGGTGAAGTTACTATGGGTTTGGGGCCATAAATGTTGGGAAACTTCAGGAGTGCTCGAGGCTGGATTGGCTCTGCCGTTTTCTTAACGTTGAACTGAAAATTAAAACCTTGTTTATTACTTTGTGCTGATTACACTAATTCTGGTTCTCTCAATGTTAAACAAGCTAAGAAAAAGGGAGAAAAGACGATGCCTCTGGTCATTCTTACCATCATTATCTCTTGGGGTGTAGAAACCATTGTCTGTATGCCCAGAGATTTTCTTGACAAAGCCAATACCCTTCTACCTGGTGTATGTCTTTCCAGTTTTACCCTTATATAGATATTTGGTTGCAACAAGAAAAAGGTGTGTTCTTAGTGTTTGATTATTCCTCTGTTCCTGTACCAGTTAATCCTTAATAAGTTAATAAGTCTGTGTTTTCTCTTTGAAGAGAGACCAGCCATGAAGTTAATTTTGCTATATGGATGTATGGTATTTGTTTCTGATTCACCCTCTTGGACTGTCTCTTGTCTCTGTGGACCAGAGCTCTGCCTGACCCACAGGCACACATTTCCCCTTCATTACACCAGGATTGAAATTTGGATTCCAGTTTGTTCCTAACATTTCAATTCCCTAATGAATTGTGAACATGGAATGAGAGGAAGAATCTGACAGGCAGTGTCATGCCCAGGCAGCCCAAGCAAAGTCTGTCACAAAGGCATGGCTGTTCTCCCAAAACAATGAAAAATACGTTAGTAGAATATAGCAGTTCCTTTTCCCTTGTGTCCCAAGAAAGGATCCTGTCTGCTGACTACTGAAATCGTTCCTTATTCATATATATTTGGATTCATCTATGTGAAAGAACAAAAGCAAATGACCCTTGCACCAGATTTTATTAATGTTTCCAAAACACAAAAGACAAAAAGCAGAAGCAAACCTACCATTTTGCTGGATTATTGTGCAGTGGGATCGCCTCCAACCCTGCTGCCTGCCAACCCATTCTGTGTTAAATTTAGATTGAGGCTGAGCCAGAAAATGTTTGCAATTGTAATTAAAGTTTTTCATTAATGTCATTGTTTCCTATTAATAATGAATATAAATGATGCCTTCAAGCACTTGTCTGTGTTGGGACGGTGTGGTCCCTGTTCACATGTCCTGAGGGAGCATACCTATCCCTCAAGAAACAGAGCTGAAGAAAGAGAGCTGTCTTGGATTTTAGCTCTTTAGTCATACTCTGCTTATGGAGCTCATAGCACCATGGTTACTTGCACTTGGCAGTGGTAGAGAGCTATTTAGGTCACTAACTCCATGTCCTCAAGGTGCATCAGTGTTTAAGAAGTCCGCTGTGTAACACAGTATTTTGTCTTGTTTAATTTGAAGGGCTCTGAAAGAGAAGTGGGCTGAGGAAGATAGATGTCACTGTGTGCACTCCCCACCCAGCATTTAGCTGAGTTTAGATGTTGTGTAAATCACATGGTGTAGGTCTGTGAGTGAGATCCCTCTTTGAAACCTGTGAGCCACATCAGTCATAAAATACTTAGGCAGCTTGAAGTTACTCATCCAAACCTTAAATGCAGTTCTCCATTCTTCTGCAATTAAAGCAGACCAACCAAGAAAATAGGTTAGGAACCACTAGACAACCGCGTGAAAAAACAGGTTGCTTTTGTTCTGCAAAGACATTACTTCTAACACACACATTGTGCCTGCCACGGTGCTCAGCATCCGCTGTTCTTTCTCTCCTGAAGCTGTTGTATAGGGCTGCTGTCCTGCCAATCACTGATGAATCATTGACCATCACACTATGCCTGGCACTTTGGGATCCTTTGGGATGAAGAAACACCATACAAATGTGAGGTATTGTCAGTACAATCGTTTCTTCCACTTGCTAAAAAACAGACATTTAGTCAGGAAATCCATCAGCACACAGCAAGTAAGAGCTCCACTGGGTCTCAGTATTCCTCTTGTCTGTCTGCTCTGCAGAATTAGAGATGAGAGACATATGCAAGCACAGTGGGACTAACCCACCCCCTCTTCCAATTGCATCTGCCTCTGTTTATTATTTTTGCTGCCAGCTCTGTTCCCAAGTGCTGTCTGCTAATCCAGTTACATAGCAATGCCCTATGGAAGTTCCAAATCAGCAGCAGTATCTTAAAAGAAAGAGATGAGCAGAAGAGTTCAGATAGTTCTGATAAAATGCATGAAAACAAAGGAACCAAAAGTAGCAAGAAGGCTGCAAATGACCCTTCAGGATCCTTGCCCAATGTCCCTCAAACAATGCACCAAATTATTGCCATTGCTGGATGTGTTTAGGAATCTTCAGCTGCACATTTTGCTGAGACTTTGCATATTTCCAGCAGTTTTAATGGTTCTGTAGATATATCTTTGTGTTTGAGCTTTTCCTCCTCACATATGCAGGGCATGTCCCTGGGGAGTCTCTATCTATAGCAAATACAAGCATTGATGTCATGGGGGACATGCCAAGTGAATAAAATGCAGTCTTGCTTTATCTCTTTTTTGTCAACTCTGTTTATCAGAATCAGTGGCCCTGACAGGCTTCAATAACTATGTCAAGCACTGGCTAGGGCGTACAGTATATTAATGCTGTACAGAAATAGTCCCAACAGAAAAATTTATAAACATAGACACAGATGATAAAACTTCACAAGCTCAGAACTCAATCTGATATTAACGCCATTAAGGTATATGATTCTGAATATGATTCAGACTGATTCTGAATCACTGACAACACAGGAGAATGCATGTTCCTGGCAAGAAAATTATTTTAACTGGAAAAAACAAAACAAAACATGGTTAAACCTACTGAATATGCAAACTAAGAACATTTTGCACTTTCTGTGACAGAATGTTCATTCGGATGCTAGAATTTGTCCAGACTTCTTTAAAAGGAAAAAGCCTAAAGTCAAACCCAGTAACATAATTAGAAATAATACTTGCAATTAGAAAGTCGACAGCGCTAAAGGAGTACACTCAGGTAATAGTGATCACTCAGGTAATACTGATACATTGAGGCCAGGTTGAATAATTCCACCCCTGTTGGTCAAGTACTGGATTAAGTTATGGAGAAACATGATGAGTGCAGAAACGTTGTGAAGACCATAAGCTGATAGCTGCTGGGTATGAAAGCTTGGCTGGACTTTACAGTGGCTTAGTGCTTATTCCAGTCATGCAAGCAGGACGACACCCTGCAGGACAAACTCCAGAATGGATTAACATTTTCCCAACATACAATCCAAAAGGTTGTATAAAGGAAAATGACCAGTCCAAGGGTCAGTTGAAGTAACTATTTGAGTGGTTTCTGAGCTAGAAGATTACAATGACAAAAGATGTCTTGTAGAAAGAGACTGATGGTAAAGTTATCTGTGGTTAGTGTTGTTCCAGACAACAGCTAGATAAAATGCTATGCTAAGTGATATGGCTGTCCAAGTTACACGTTTCTCATTCATTTTAACAGTAAACTTGGAAAATCTCAGCATTATTGTACATCCTTGTATATCAGAGTTGGCAAATCCCCCATATGGGTCAGAAAAGACAAGAAAAGGACATGACAAAACTATCAGACACAATAGCAAGTGAAATTCATCCTAGAAAAATAGAATCAGGTTCTTGGAAGTATTCACTGTGCTCATGGATGAATGCTCTGAATTAGCAGCAGCCCCTTGAGAAGTCTTAAGCTCAGTGCAGATGTTCATCCATGGTCAGTGGAGCAATCCTCTCCCTCCGCAGCAACCAGAAGCTCTGGTTTCAGATCCTGCGTATCTGCACCAGATCTTACAGTACAATTAATAGATCCGGTCATCTTTTCTCTGAGCAAACTGCAACAGAAAGGGGAGGATGCCAGGGCTCCTTTCCAGTAAGAGCCTGAGAGCGGTAGCCAAAGAGAGCTGAATATGTAATTACAAACATTACAGAGTTCAATTAGGACTCCTGTTACACCCTTTAAGAATACAAAAATAACAGGCAGCTTAGTTAATTAGAAGGCAAACAAAGACTGTTATACAATGGGTCACTGGTCTTTGGAAGTGGCTAACATTTGCTTGAATGGCTAGATGGAAGTGAAAAGGATGTAGGCACATACAAACATCAAAAGCAACAGGTAGCACTTTCAGAGACTGACCAGCATGATAACTCATGCTAATGACCATAATTAATGAAGGAAATCAGTCAAACATTTCCCACTAATAAATTATTAGCAGGGTCCTATAATTCCCCTTGTACTCTGTTGTACTGAGTTCAGGGGTAAATCAGGGGGTTTGGATTCTAACAAGAAACAAAGACCACACAGGGATGCCTGATATCATCCATATTCCACATTGCTCTTATAGTAAGTAAAGAAGCAATTCACGGTGTGATGAGGTTGTCCAGTCATCACACTCCAGATTGTCACATTTTATTATCATTACAATGCCTCATTCTAACTCCATACATAATTAAACCCCTCAGTCAGAGAGGCAGAGGGAGGAGAAGGAATGGTTTTCACAAGAAACCAGCTGTTGACAGGGAACTATCCTGCAGGACCCACAAGATACTGTGAATAGAGTTAGAGAAATAGCAGCATTTGCAGTCCTCCTCCCCTATTTTCGCGTTAGCAGCTCTCTCTTTGGCAGTGTGGCAGCTGTCTCCTGCTCCAGTAATTCCGTGGGTCACTGAGCCCATCTCAGCTATCCCCTCACTCCTCCTCCCATTAACATGCTGCCACATCCTGAACACAGTAAGCAGATAAATAGGCAGCAGAAATCACACGCTGAGAAGCCGAACAGAAAAGTTGCATCCCCACCCTCTGCATTTAAAGGTAAATCAGAGACTGTGTCTTACTTGCTGGACTGGCTGAAGCACACTGGGCTTAGTATTTTTCGCGTCCTCCTCTTGATCCTTTTCTGAGAGTCCTTTCCCAGGTTGCTTGCATTTGCAGAGGCAGGTGAGACCGCAGAGAGCAAGGATGCTAGTTGCAGTCCCTAAGGTAGCCCCCAGGGCTATCACTGGGGCAGATAAAACCATTGTCCTGGGCTGCACAGGAACAGAAAGCGCAGAAAACCTGTGACTGCTTCTCCCTGGGATAGCAGCTCTCTCACATCCACTTTGATTTCTATCCTGGCTTCATTCTCCTTGAAAGTCTGAAAACAATTCTCTTGTGCAGCAAAGAAAAAGGGACCAATCTAGAGACAGAGATAAATCATCCCACCTTTGCTAGGCAACAAGGCTACCTTTCTATCCTAATGATGGAGTCTCTGCTCCAGGTCAGGTAGAGGAAATAGTGATTGTGGTGCCTGCAATCTCCATATAGCTGTAAACAGGCAGTTTTCATAGAAGCTTGTTCTCCAGCTCCACTGGGAAAAGTCTGATGTGTGGTAGAGAGGAAAGACGTCAGCAGAAGGGGCTGGGCCTTCCTAGCTAACTCACAGAAAGTGCATCCAGCTCCCTAGCAATATTTCTAAAGGATAGCTTGTAATTTGCTCAAAGAGGTCTCATAGCAAAGACAGTGATTGCCAAAAAGTGCTGGCTGGAGAAACCCTGTTAGGATAACAATGCATGATAGCATTACAGTCAAAGTACAGCCTATGTGTAACCCAGGCAGAACTTTCTCATTCTTCAGAAGCTGGCAATAAACACATGCAATAACGAAGCACTGTCCCAATTCCACCACCTTCCCCTTGAAGCACAGGGTCTGAACCTTTTGGAGCTGCTTTCTGTTGCATCAATGCAAAGCAGTGCTTCTATTTAAAAAGACAGAGGAAAATCCAATCAAACGAGACACACTGGTGCATATGCTGCTTTCTCTGGAGAGGATGAGAGAGCAAACAACATATGCTCAGTATTACTCACACTGCTTACTACACCAGTGTGAGGCTGACACCGGAAGAACCTACATGAATAGACCTGAAGGGATAAAGTCCATAGACCTGAAGGGATAAAGTCCATCTCATCTTTCTGTTGAGGTGATGCAGTGATCAACTTTGACTCATCTATTTTTGCCTTGTTTCTCAACTGCCTACCTTGGGGAAGTGGGGAATAAATGCCATACTTTGCTGTGTTTCCTGTGACACATACAGCCATTTTCCAGGTACTTCAAAAATTGTACCTAGTGGCCAGAAGATGATTATAATTCTGGGTCATTATATATCTGAGCCAGAGTGGAACTAGTATGCCAAAAGCAAAATATTCCTTATAAGACTCTGGAAAAAATACTCAGTTCTACTAGGGGTTTCTTTGTCTTTCTATTTTGGAATACAGTTTGTGCCTGTAGATCAGGGAAACGAAAGAACTGTGTACAGAGAAATTCAGGGGGTTTATCTTTATGCAGCTCAGGTTGTGCCATAGACTTTTCTTGCCATTTTTTTGATGCTTCACATCTCACTGATGATGACTCTCTCAGCCTTTGTTCCATTATAGATGACATGCTCACCTCCCTGGCACAAAGCTTCCCTCACACATACAATTCTCACTTTAATTGCTAAAGATTCCTCTTCAATCCTATAGCATCCTTATGGATGCAGTGTACATCCTGTCATCTTGCCTTCTCCTCACTCTACCAGGCTTGTCAAACATACAACTTGCCCCATCTTGACCTCCCATCAGGAAGAGAATCACAATAGACTCCTTAAGCAGAGACAGTCCCTCAACATGCTGCTGAGCACATGAAAACTGGCCTTTCAGCCTGACACTGAGCTTTGTCTTCTCTCTATACAAGAACATCAAAGTGGCCACACCAGGCTGAACCACTGGCACGTCTCTTGCTGTGCTCTGTACAGGGAAGAACGTCACAGAGAGGAGATTGATAAATCTGACTAAACGCTCTTTTGCTTCTTGTTCTTTGTGGCTCAAGAGCTTCCCAAGTCTTGAGCAGCATCCTTGTGTTTACCTCTGCTGATCTGAACTTTCTCTGCCACAGGTAGACTGTTGAAACCATTTACTGACTTAGCTAACAACTACTTCAGTCAGCCCATCATTGAACAGTTAATTCTGTAATCATAGGGCCTCGAGGTCTTATCTTAAATTTGAAGAATGTACCATTTTGTTATGGACTTCTACCACCACTTGAGAAGTAGAAGAAAGGAGAGTCTGATGGACGACAAAAGGAATGGACACACTTTTTAGATGCCTCTGGTTTCCTCTACAGGATGGGTTCTTCTTTAAGGTACTAATGAAGTCTAACACAGCTAGATCACAGGTCCCTTAGATTTGGAAACCATATGAAAAGGAAGAAGTTGCTGTAATCACACTGTCAGAGATTTGGAGTGGAGAAGACATTCAGTCCATCCATGAGAACCAATCTGCATATGTCTTCTACAAGCTGTGCTGTGAATTTTATAATGGACTGCTTACAACAGGCTGTGGAAGGAATCTCTTTGCAAGACAATAATTTAATAGTACACCTCCAAGATGTTTTCTAGCTGCTTGTATAGGAAGACTCAGTTTTCCTTGCCAGAAACTGTATATGCAGCAAAATGTAAGGTGTACAAAATCATCATCAGATAGCATTGCATTAGATTACATAGATTGCTTTAATAGTAATAACCAGGCAGCAGTCTTTTGCTTGGAAAATGAAACAGCTCTTGCTAAGCATGGAATATTAGCAGTATGTGAGCTTCTGCAAACGACAGGCCAAAGATTGTGGAATTTTGTGTGTGCACTGATGCATGCAACTGGTACAGATACATAATTTAACTGTAGCTTTGGTACATACCATCACCGCATGATGGTTGCTAATTTTTAACACATCCAGTTCTAAAATAACCTGGACCATGAATATAATTTCAAAGTCAGCTTTACACTTGCTTATTTTAACACTCTGTGATAAAATTGCTTCTTTAAAGCAGTAGTAGGCTAAAATGGGACCAGCCTGATGACCTTTCTCACTGGCCATTCACACTCATGTTGTCCAGAATCACATAGCTTTTTTATCTGTCACATCTCCCATTGAAAGACATTGCCAAGACAGAAAAATGAAAGACTTTTTGCAAGCTAAATTTTATGGGCAGGTTCAGGTCTGACAACACATTTTACAGTGTCTCTATTCACATATTTCCTCCAGATTCTCATACAAGTCATGAATAAGAATGACAAAAGCTTATAAATAGTTTTCAGCTCCCAATACTTTAGACATCAGTATTCTGTGATGACAAAATACAAAGCACTGTATAACCTTTGGTGCTTACAGATGTTTTGTTCCTGCTGTGAGCTTTTCCACTGGCCATTGGATGAAAGAGACTCTCTGAATGAAGAACTAGGAGTACAGAGCACATAGAGAATTACAAGAGATTTTGTATTGCCCGGCTGTAGTTCATGCCTTACCAGAAAAAAAGCCCTTTATTGCAATTGCCAGCCACTTGAATAAGCAGGTCAGGGATTTGCAACCTCTTTTTTTTCTAGCATTAGAAGACACAAATTAAAGATCAAAAATCCCTCAGTATCACAAGGAAAAGCTGATGTGCATGTGAAGGAAAGATGGTTGGAGACTACCTTCCCTGGCTCAGCCCACTTTGTCAGAGCTGCTCTGATTCTTACTGAGGCATTTCACCAGGCAGTAGTGTGAGTTAACAGACAAAAATGGGAAAAAGGGATTTTGCAGGGAAATCCTTCTAACAGTCAGATTTAGCCTGAAGGTGTAAGCGAATGTTTTCACTTGCATTGACTTGTTATGAGACTCTGAGATTCTTTACTACGGAAATGGGAGGGTTTGAACAGGATGATAGTCTAAAATTTCTTGCTAAATCATAGAAGGGTGTTTACATCACCCAACTTTGTGCACTGCAATAGCCAGTTAATGACAGAAGACCACATGTGGCTGTCATGCATTTCTAACAAATACATGAAGGTAAAGGGCTTGTGCTTACAATGACTACATCTACCTCCTTATGTTTTTTGTATGCTGTTGCTTCAGGTTGTAAACACTTGAAGAAGGGGATTTTGTCTTCCTCCATGAAGTATTCTTCCATCAGATGATAAAGTATTACAAACCACTGAAATAATCTGCAGTGCTATTAAGACAAAGCCGTCATCTCTGCATATTCATATACCAAAACAGAAGAAAAAAAAAGAAGGAAGATTTATGAGAGGAATGTGAGTTTGCTCCCTCCATCACTGTCACTGAAACAGGCCTGAAGATATAGATCAAGTAAATGAAGTAATTAAGAGAAGAACAAAATCATTTTCTAAAAGGGATTTATGCAATGACTTACAATACAGTGATCAACCTCACAAAAATGAGCTCCAAGGTGTGGTGCTTCAGCTGGTGTTAATGGATATAGAGCTCCTGAAACCTCTGGACATACAGGAATACTTCCAGCTACATGTGTAGCCTTTTGCCATCCTCCTCAGGATAATGATGATGATAGGGATTTAGTATGCAAAATGGTAGAGCTAGTTGCATGCATAGTAAATTATTCTTTACTAGGACATTACACTGTCCTGAGACCAAGATCTGTGGGATTAAGGAGATCTATGGATAAAAACTGTCTGTGTACCAATCTCAGGAGGCTGCCATGTACCCCTTATCACCAGCAACCACCAAAAATCTGGCTGTGGTACAGCTCTTGCATCCCTTGAGGCAATATTGGATGAATACTCTGTGGTATTGAGTGGGAAGCTCAACTCTAGGAAGCAGGGAGAAGGAGCCAAAAACCAAAAGTACTTAAGAAGGGTAAGGAGAAAAACACTGGGCAGGAATTGGAAGGATTTGTGACAAGCGAATTGGGTACTGGTGTGGCTGCTATAGAACAAGTCTGCACCCCGCTCTGCTGGGCAGAGCACCAGCTCGCTGGGCACATTAGAAGGAGCTCACGAAAGAGCCACGTGAATGAATAAAGGGCTGGAAGGCATGAACTGGAGTGTGACTCAAGAAGGTCAGTCTGTTTACTGATGAAAAGGTTAAGGGATGACTCGGTCAAAATCCTGAAGTACCCAGCTGGGAAATAAACCTCTGATAATAGAGGTTCTTTTCTGTTGAGCAAACAGCACATCACCAGGAGCTAATGGCCAGAAGCTGATGCCAGACAAACTCAGAGGAGAAACATGTTGCAGGTTTCCAGCACTGGGCATAGTTTCAGTGGGAACAATTTCCAAGGGGCTACAGAGGTCTCTCCATCATGGGCAGTTTTGAAATCAAGACTATTGTTGTGCAGCTTGTTTTTATGGAACTATTTTAATTCAGTTACAAGTTAAACTGATCATAAAATCATAGAATCATAGAATAGACTTGAGCTGGAAGTGACCTTCAAAGGTCATCTATTTCCAACCCCCTGCAATGAGCAGGGATACCTTCTACTAGGTCAGGTTGCTCAGAACCACATCCAGCCTGGCCTTGAATGTCTCCAGGGATGGTGCATCCACCACCTCTCTGGGCAACCTGTGCCAACACTAACCCCCAGCATAACCACCAATGTGGTGTTTTATATTGTTTTATGTTTACATAGGACCTCCTTGGGATGTTAAAAGAGAGTATTACTGTGTGAGGGAGCTTTTCAGAAAGTCACAGTTCATCTAAAAGCACCAAAAGGCCACCTGCAAAGAGAAAGGCATTCTGTGCTTTAGCAGATCACATCATACCACAGAGCCCAGCAGAAAAACAACGTCCGTGTCAGGTAAACTGCTTTAGGGTGAGCTCTGAGCACCTCAGTAATGGAGATTCAGAAGGCAAATGTCAGCTCAGGACAGTCCTGAGGTTGTTTTCATCCAGGACAAACCTGGCTGGGAGAAAGAAAGAAAAACGAATCACTGCAAATGCAACTGAAAGGGAAGCATTGTTCAGTGAAGTGGCAGGCACAAGGTTAAGTAAGTTCCCAATTAGCAGGTGAACTTAAGCAAGTGAGCAAATGTTTTCCTAAATGGGGGAGCGCACTTAACTCAGGGCAGATCAACAACTCAGGTATTTTGCTTTTCCATCGAACTCTGCTAATCTGCTAATGCAACGCCAGGGAAACAGGGCTCGTTTTGTGCCTGCATATCTCCATTTCATCTGAGGATTGGCTCTTGCTAGCTGGAGAAGCAGAGCTTGTTTTTGCACGGGTAGATCCACTGCAAGTGTGTGTTTATTTCTTTTCTATCACGTATTTCTTTTATATAATCAGAAGAGATTTGAAAAACCTCAAAAAGTTCTGAGGTGTCAGACATCAAATTATACATCGTGTATTTGCAATAAAATGCTGCCTCCTAGAGGTAACAGTGGTTTCCTTATAGTTTCTCTCAAGAGTTGGTTAATACACTTGAGTTTCACTTTTTTACAACACCAATGCTGAAAAGAATCAGAGCAAAGCATTAGGATCTTATACGTCAAGCTAAAATTATATCTCTAGCTATTTTAAGGCTGCAAAGCCAGGAAATTCAAGAATTATAGTTGCCTATAAAGCCTTAGTTCTATCCACTTCCATGCCAGCATGGTCTTTAAATCTTTAAGGACAGGATGACGCGCTATTTTACTTCCAAATGAACTCTGAATAGTTTGCTGATAAACTGTACTCATTCTGGGAGTTAAACAGGGTCATATATTGAAAGCATATGGTTTGGATTTGTGTCCTCCTCTATGAAGGAGTAGATAAAGAAAAATTAGATTCTAGATTGCTGGCTGATCTTATAGTTTTAGAAGCTGGAAATGTGCACAATTATATCTTTCCTTCTCAGTTTCTGTATACCAAACCTGGTACCTCATGGTCTGGTTTACACAAGAGCTGAGTAAGTGAACGTGTCTGCAGCAAAATTCCATAGGAGCTGTGCCGGAGCATGCACAACAGGTCTTTAGGAGAGAGAAAGCGTAAGGGGGCAAGCAGTCCTGGGCTTGCAGCAGGGCTTGGAGGTTGTGTATTCTATTCTGCTGCATTCCTCATCCCACTGCCTCTCAGGGCACATACACCTCTGCCACTGCAGAAGAAACTTCCAGAGAAAGAAAGGGGAGACTTAGAAAATGCCTGTCATGTTTTCCACCTCAGTGTAAGAAGCAAACTAGTAACATAATGGCCGAAAAGCAGCACCTGCTTCTGTGTGTTACTTGTGTTTTGGGAGCAGATTGCCTTTCTCTTAAATCTTGTGTGCAGTTCTTGCCTCTCCAGTCTAAAATAAGATGTCACCAAACTGACAAATGTTCATAGATGCATCAGAAGGAGTGATGGAAGGTGTGGAACAGCTTCTCTGTAAGGAATGAATGAGCAAGATATAACTCCTAGGCCAGGAAAAGAGGTGCTGCAAATGGAAAAGAAAGAGGTCACTGAAATCCTGAGCATACTGGAGAAACTAGGAGTCAACTTCCCAATTCCAGTATAAGAACTACAAGGAAGATTCAAGCAGAATCCAAACAAACAAAAGCAGAAGTATCATATATGCTTGCCTTGTTCTCATATGCTTTCTAGACAGCCACTTTTGGCCCCTGTCAGAGAGAAGACACAGAGAGGCCAGTGGTCTAATCCTGAGGGGTTCTCCTAGCAGACATCATGTGCTGCATACATCAATGTGTAGGAAACACATTTTGTTTCCTACACCTCTTAGGTAAAACTCTCAGAATCAGTTTGGGATTTGGCAATGCTATTTTGAGTCACTGACTCATGTAAAGCAGCAGTTTGGCAGCAGCTGTTGGCTTCTTATTCTTTCTTTCCATATTTCCTTTGAGTCTTGGTGACAATTTTCACATATTCTCTCCCTCTGTCAAAGAGGTACAGGTAGGAAATCATAAAGAACAGATTAGAAACCAACCTGCTCCATCTAGTCACTCATTGTTGGGGCCTTTTGCTAGGTACCACCAACAGCAGAAGCTGCAAGTACCTCAGCAGTGTTCATTCTTACTGCCAAACGCTGAAGCACTTTTTGCAGTGATTTCTGTACTGTTAATAATATAAAGAACACCACAAGTACAGTTTTCCCTAAGACAACATTGCTTGGTCCTTGACATAGAAAGGAGCAGTTCTTGTTCCTTGACACTGAGGGAGAAAAGAGCAGAGGAATCATTACGGATAAGAGAGACTCACAGTTCCTAGTTCTGGAGTTGTGAAATTACATTTCAGTTTGTGTTCACTTCTAGCAATTGCTTGTGACCCACAAGATTTCATCTGGGTTTGGCACATTTTCTTTGACACTGGTATCATACAAATTTCAGCCAACGTTCTGCTCAAAAGGGCTGACACCTGTGATCGTGTACCCAGACATTCCAGTCAAGAGACAAAGAGAACTTACAAACACTGTCTACAAAAACAGCCTTCTCAGAAAACAGCCGCTAGCTATCAGGGTAGATGTCTTCCATCAGGTTTATTGGCAATGAGTTAAGTGCAAAGAGTGGCATGGGTTCGTGCTTATGAGATCCTTACTGCTCCACTGCTGTGGTCAGCCTGACCTCCATGCCTTCCTGTGAAATAGTTGAGACTGGGAGTTAGTTTTGCTGTCTGCAGAAACACGTGATATTTTTACCTTTGCAGATTCAGATCATAGTGAGATCTGACCTCATCCTGGCCAAGTTTGACACAATAATTGCTATTCAGAATCAATTGGACAGTGTGAAATAGAGCAATATCACACTTCACACTTAAGCCAGCACCATTACTGACAGTTTTGCAGTCAGGCTTAATCTAAATGATCTTGAGATAGCCACCACCTGCAGGATTTAGACACATGGCATTGCCTGTGATTGATTGCCCCAGAGGGCTGTACTTGCTCTGTACACAACTTTCAGCCTGCAAAGTAGTCATGGCAGAACCTTCCTCTATCATGAGACTGAAAAAGTTACATCCAAATTTGAAAGGGGGCCTCCCATGTGTGCTCCTTTCAGTAGCTCTAGGAAATTGTTCTCTTCCTTTTCACAATTGCCTGAATTATACTTGAGAGAGGGCTGTGCTTTCCCCACTGGGATCCCTGATTTGAAGCTCTGCATCCTCCATTTTCACCTAGCTCCTCTCACAAAACTCATGAGGAAATTGTCTTCCAGCTGCAAAACTGCAAAGTGGGTCAGGGAAACCTGACACAGTTATGGTGAAGAATAAAACCCTTACTGCAAGTTCCCTTATTGACTCAGTTGTTTCCTCTCTGCTTTCCACAGTCTCAACTCCACTGCTGTGCTTATGCTGGCCAGCTCACTCTGTCCTTTTTTTCCTAGACACATTTGTGACTTTTTAAACTCAGTTATATCAGCCATCCCTCTATTTTTATAAACCTTTTCCTCCTCTTTCTCCTCTTCTTCTATCTGTTCTTTCTGTAGGTCTTCTACTCTTGCCCTAACCATATGAGAATTTGTTACCTATTGAGAGAAGGGAGGCTTTCCCCCTATACCTTATCTCCACCTGATCTTTTCCTGATCAATTCCCACTATCATATTTCCCTATAGTTTACAGAACCCATACCAACATCTGACTAATCAGCCTTCCTACAGTGTGAAATCTCAGGTTGACACTGATGTCTTCTCCTGAGAGAACTTCGTATGAGCTTAAGTCTAACATAGTCATATTAGAACTCATGATTTTCCTATCTTAATTGCCTTCAACATGCAACATCTGTCATACCACTAGTTACACATCAAACACCCTCATGACTGAAGCCTGTACGTTCTGTATGTCCCCAGCATGACATACACGTATCGTATCAGCAGCAGTTTGCATCTTCTTGGTCAGTGCCAGGCTCTGATTACTTCAGTCTTACTTCAGACTTACTTCAGTCTTACTTCAGACTTACTTCAGTCTGTGCAGCTGAAGTGCCAATTGCAATGAAGATGTTTCATGGCATTATCTCACAAAGATATCTGATTAAGATTAAATCACCCCAAAGCTACTGTTTAGGAGAGAAAGACTTCTGTTCCAACAAAGTTCAGATTTTGCATTTCAGCTAAATGGTGACAAAATACATGAATCTTGTGTCAAAATTTCTGTTCAAAGTTGAGACACACTCGGTACCAGACAGTAGGAGGGAAAGGTCAGCTCCTGCCTCTACAACAAGAACAGTTGTGTAATCCTGAGTGGCTGCACGGCAAGATGAGTAGAAGAGAACCTGCCTACAACTTCTTTTTCCCAGTTTGGCTAACTGTACAGATATAAATTCAGAAACAGTTGGGTGCAGAACCCACACTATGATTAAATTCAGAGGGTAATTCTTCATTTAAAACAATAATGTTGTTGGTCTAAACACCCTGAGACTTTCAGTAGGGTTGCTCTGGACACAGTGGAATATACAGTGCTTGCTGGGCCTAATGGACTCTGGGAAGAAGCTCACACTCTCCTTATTCTTATGTCACAGAAAGACAAAAGACAAGGCAAAAAGACACCAGTCACTGCCAAGTGTGCCATACACGCACACCTTATAACGCTGTACTCTGCAGCAATGCCCAAGTAGTCTACTGGATGGGAAGGAGCTCAGATGGACTCTCTTCACCCAAAGCTGTACGATCTGCAGCTTGATCATCTAAACCAGGTCTCTGTTGCTACAGAATAGGATCACCTCCACACACAGCAATGATCTTTGTCTCTGGCAAAATCAGACATTCAGCTACTAGAGTGATCGCAAGGTTAAATGAGGTTACAGCTACCAGGCAGCAAATATTGCCAGGCCTTTTTCGGGCTTCATTACCAGCAATTGACAGACTGTCGCCACTGCCTCGGCCCAATGGCACTGCTGATGTGTAGGACAGGGTGCCCAGCCCACACCTCAGTTAAGAGCAGGACTCCTTCCTCACGCCCTGCAACATAAAGGGAAAGATAAGGAGCTGCAGACGAGAAGCAGCTGCTCTGAAGCTGAAGGTAAAGAGATGGTAGTTTCCCATTTTCTTCCAGCTTTTACTGTGGTTCCCCTCCAGACCTGACCAGGTGAGCACATATTGACATGAGTGAAGGGCTGCAAATGCAGACAGTTATTCAGTGTAAGGATCAGCCTGGTGTTTCCCCCTCCTCCCCAGTTTTACTTAACAGAAGGACACACAAACAACATAAGGGCTCCAAACATACACAGACCTTCATTCCCAGATGTGGTTTATACCACCAGGAAGAAGAGCTGCATGTCCCTGGCAGCTTCAACAGCATAAGGCAGGAAGAGAGATGGGAGAGAGCCCCCTGACCACCAGCAGGAACCTGGCCTGGGACAGGAGACTTGCCTGTAAAGAGTGACCCATTCTGATGTGTTCCAAGGGGAAATACACTCAAAGTGTGACAGTGCCTGTCTATCACTCTGGAGAAACACCACTGCTTCCTATTTCATAGGGTTGGTTTATGGCTGACAGCAAAGATGTATTTGCAAGCAGCAGAGCTGTGAGGAATGTAAGTGAAAATACTGCTTAATGAAAGAGTGCTCTAAACCACCCTAGGATAGCAGTCAAACCATCTGCTACAATAACCATGCAACAGAGTGTGGAAATGATATCATTGTCTCATAACAGCTCATAATCTGGGCCAACTGCTTTCACTGACATCAAAGAACTTGCCCATTAGTTTCAGTCTCTGAGTGCTTTAATCAAATGCACCCATCAGCAGAGATGCACGCATTCCTTCTCCTGTGAGCACTGGTAGGTCATCAAGACTGCTGCCCAGTTAGTTTCATGCTTAGGCAAAAAAATGACAAACTTTTCCTGGTTAATTGGGTAAAAAGGTTGATTTGATCATTTGATATATATATTTCTATTTTTTTAGTTATGTCATCATATAAACCAGCACCTTAGTGCTTGTTTCTTCATCAGACTTCAAGATACCAAAATTGCAATGGTCCAAGGGCAGAGCCATAATTCATCTAATGGCAGACCTCAGATACTGCTTCTATGGCCCTCATAAATTCTTGGAGAGACAAACTCTCCATTCTCTTCTCCTTTTTATGGTGGTCCAAAATGAGTAATGCAAGGGCCTTTCTCTCTTCTAGATCAGAAAAGATTACCAGAATGAAGAAAGCAATAAATACTCCTTCTCTCCTTCACAGTAACCAACCACTTTGAATATTCCACATCACCCACTTCTTCAATTTCCTACAAAAAGAATTTGCTTATTTAAAGGAGGAATACAAATATCCTTACAGATCCTCTTTATGACATTCCTTATCAGAGATAGAAGTCAGATACATATGTAAAGGATGGGATCAGACCTCTAAGTAGAATTTTTCTCAAAGTGCCTTGATCTTGATTTGTTGCTGAACTCACACTGTATCATTTGCAGATCCACAGCAGAACCGTCTCTGTAAGAAACCAGAGCTGCAGTTCAAATCTTCCAGGGTAAATAAATATTTTTCCTCCATACAAGCCTGTGAACTGAGAGCCAAAGCTGAGTCCACTGAGAATTGAAACTACAGCAAAGATGAACCTGAAGCCAGAAGACTAAACTTGAAAGCCTTTAGATTAAAGTTGGGCCATGCACGCTTGTATCAGCTAATTACATAAATATAAAATAAATTAAATATGAACACATAGCGAGGCTTTTCTCTCCAGCAGATCTCAAGGCAGCCATTCCAATTTATTTCAACTGCCGTTTCTCTAAGGAGAGAGATGTGTCCACTGGGCAACAGAGAGAACACTGGTAAGTGCTTGAGAAATGGTAATCATAGGTAATGTGGCAATGCCCATTTAATGTGCTCAGTAACTGATGGCAGAGTCACTGAAGATGAGTGGAAAAGAGAGGTCCCCTTGGAAGCTTTTTCTTTAATGCAATCACAGCTATAAGCCAAGGTTAATGTAGCCACAGCTCCCCTGGGAAGCATCAGGGATAGACTGGTCATGGTTTGGGTAGCAGCCATCCTTTTCTCCTATTAGGTCTGCTCTTCCCCAGTGGAATGTTGAAGACATTGGGCTGGCACCCACCTTCTCTGGGATTCTTCCAGGCCCCATGGTAGACAATCAATCAATTCCTGAGTGACCTGAAGCAAATCAATATAGTGGGATGGAGAGAGCAGTGCACACATGCATGTACACGCTCAGCTCCTCCTGCTCTGAAACAGGGAAAAAAGTCTTATTTCCTTTCCAGATGGGAAAGCTGGAATGGTAAATCCCTGATGATTTATGGTACATTTGCATGTGTGGATAGCAGGAGCCCTAACATGGCACAAAGAGGCAACCTTCTGCTCCTTAAGGAACAGGCAGCCCTTAGAAACTGAAAGACGATGAAGAGGGGTTTTCTGTGACAGATGAAATAGTCACAATTTGAATTGTAGATGCAGATTTTAAAATGTGAATTATTTGCTTATTAAAGTTAAACCTCAACAGAGAGAGGCAACGGGAAATAGTTTCCTCCCAGAAGAGGAAGCAAAGCCATGCACTAATTTGATAAAAGGGTGTAACTCATGGTGAGGCTTTCAATGCAGGGAATTGGCATTTAGAAAAACCCAGTGAGACTGAAACCATCTTCTGGAGCATCCCATTGGAATAATTCAGTAATTCAGAACTCCTGCAGAGAGGACAATTGGCAAGCCAGTCAGTGAATGACAAGCCAGGGTATTGAGATAGGCAGTACAGCCAGCCTTTCTGATGAGGTACAGAGGGAAAGAAATCAAGTGTGATGATGAGGAGTGCATATGGGAGCCCAGGACAAGTGACAGTTTGATGACTTTTAAAGGTCTTTTCCAACCTAGTTCATTCTATGATACCATGACTAGGATTACCACTAGACTCTTTTATCAGGCAGGTCTGTGTACCATAAAGGCAGAGATGTGGTGTTTTTTGCTTACGGCACAGTCAGTTCCCATGCACTCATGTGAGAAGCAGACATGAGACCATGTTTTAATACCCTTAGTTAAATCATCCAACAAATGTCCCCAAAGTTAACTTCCATGGCACAGTTAATGTGACCAGAAGCTCCCCATTGGTAACAGGAGACTCTTTCTCACAGCAGGGGAGCTGGTTGACATTGCGCAATCCGTCACAAGGAGCCACAGACAGACATCCCCAGTGCTATACGTGTGCAGCTGGGGGCAGCACCGTGTGATGGCATGTCCCCCTTCAGAGGGCAAGAGAGATCAAATTTAACCCCAGGCACTGCTTCAACAGCTCGCACCTTACCCCATCACACGGATTCCTTTGCAATCAGAGCAACATTGTTCTGCAGGCTGGAAGCATCGTGTAAAACCTTTGATCCGTCCATTCTTCACCTAAGGGCAGCAGACAAATCAGATGGCTTCCCCTGATAAAAGAAAGGAATTTGTTGTTCTTTTCTAAGGCAATCAGAAGTTCATTACTAGAGTTGTCCAAATTAAAGTTCCAGTTTCATCACCTCAAGTCCCCTCCCTCAGCCCAAATAATCATCACATTGTACTTCATTACAATACTAGTTTAATTGCTAAATCATCTTTTTGCCAAATTTGGTGTTGAAATCTGACTTTGGAATTAAAATCAACTTTGTTTCAACATTTATTTTAGAAGGTACAATATTATTATGACTTCTCTGATTTGTTTCTTTATTGGTTTAATTTGTTTTGTTTTGTTTTTTTTTTTTTTCTTGACTCCATATTTTTCTCCTGTAAAATACAATCCAGCAGGAAACAAATTCTCTTTTTTCATTGTCCCTCTTTTTCTGATGACAGACTGAACATCAAAGCTTCTAGGTTTGGCTCTTTGAGTAGAAAACTGACTAGGAAATAGCAAGCCAATGTTCATCATTTAGGTTTGAGTTCTCTCACAGAAACACTGCCAGGCCTAGCACTGCAGCTGGAGCTAGTCATTAATGTCAGATAGGATGTGTAAGTGCTCTGGTAGGGAATTTGTAGACCATGCAGATTCATTTCTACAGATGATTTAGAAAGGGTATGGGAATCATTCGAGAGCCCCTCAGAAACTGGAAGCACAACAGAATGTGGAATAGGAATCATGCCGAGCAACTCCAGGTCTTCTCTGAGAGGTAGGATCCAAAGAAAAAGTGTGGAGAGAAACATGAAGAACAAGTAAATCTATTAATTCAACAAGTATGCTCTGGGGTGTGGGAAAGCAGCTTCTAACTGCATTTTTCCTTATCTGGGGTTGTGTTTTATGACACATGTCAGTCCTCTATATAGAGACTTGTAGTCTATGCGGGTTACCCAGCACCTTCAGAAGCTACCTGAACTTCAGTAATAGTTTCAACCAGCAAAATGCAGAACTGCCTGACATGAATTCATGACATGAAATTACCCACTCCTAATCCACTGCATTGCCAAAAAGGTATGGGCAATTTGGAATGAACTAAAATGTGATTGTAGAACCAGCAAGAGTTGAATTTATAAGAAAGACGGAAGGCTGAAAGCCTTCTTAACCAAAACTGAAAAAGCTTGTGTGAGAACTGATCTATATCTGAAAAGAATCTGATTTATATCTGAAAAGAATCTGATAATAAAGACACCACAGAGAAGGAAGTAAACTCTGTGACAGAGTGTTATGACACCTGGAATTAGTGAGAGGGAGACTAAAAAGCACTGAGCTGGAAGCAGTGCACGGGACCATATTCCCTGGACAAAGGATGGGTTCAGAATGAATGAGCCCAAAGCTGAGCTGAAAGCAGAATTTGTCCTCCAAATAAAAATGAGCCAAAAGCCCCAAATGTCCCACAAAGCAGACATTCCTGAGACATGATATTGAGCACTTCTGTAATCCTGGGTCAGACTGTCATTAACCCCAGATTGTAAATGTAGTTGTATGATACTCATTCACGTGAAGCCAATTCACAGCAACTTCAGTTATGTATTGTGGACCATACCACTGCTTCAGTGCTGGTTTTGGTAAAGCCAAATTTTAAATCCTGAAGATTTGTTAGTGTCTTATGGTATGGTAGCTCCCACATAACTGCCATAAGATGTTCAATGTAAATGTGTCTGTTTTCTTGTTTCTAGGAGTTATTTTTCCCTGCCTTTTACTATGCAGCAATTAGTAGCTAGTAGTTGCAGAGGTTGGTATTTAGCCATAATAGACACTTCATTTCTCTTTTGTGACTAGCTCTTGATAGTTTACATTCTATTTTGGGAGCCACTTCCATTGAAACACTCCAAAGAGAATAAGGGTTGTGTAGCACATATAACTAAATGACACACAACTGAGTAAAATCTGAAAGATGCCTGCAGGAGTGTTTTAACTTTTATACATCTGCTGTTTTGATTTTGTCTATATATGCTTTACAGTGAGCTCTCATATGCAACAGAAAATACATTTTAGCATTAGTATGATATGTCTGATGTATATCTATAGCATCTTTTCTTGCTTATGCATACAGGTCTCTGCAAATCAGCATCTGTTCCCCAGCATAGCTCTAAGTTTTGCAGTGGTCTTTCAAGGAGCAATGCTCTTTCTGCCAACAGACTCCTTGTAGACTATGGCACTGTCCAAGTAATTCTTGATGTCTTGTTGGTTTGTACACCTCCCAGTCACTGTTTACATCTGCAAAGTCTGTGTGGTCCCTGCTGTCCACTAGAAACTGGGATATACAGACAGGAGAACTAGAGTCCAATAGGATTTCCCACACACTTTTCTTCTGTACATGCACAGTTACTCTTTGCTCAGCCCTGGTTTGGTTCCTAAAGGTTCAAGACAATTTCTGTGGCACTTCTTCTTGTGACTTTACTGTATCTGGTAAAACCATATAATGTTTTTTTTGCAATATCTCAATAATTAGGTAATATTTTGATTGAGAACGGGACTGCTGACACTTCCCCCCTCATAACAACACATTTGGGAAAACAGCCACATATTGAATCTAAATGTCAGGCACAAACCAAAGCTGATGGGATCTTGAGAAGCACAGCAGGCATGAGTGTCAGCACTCCCGCTTACTCTACTGTGAGTTCTTTGCCAGATGTAGCATTTACAGCCACATTCTTGATCCCAACAGCAATCTCCCGATCTTGTTAACATAAGGAAAAGGTGGCATGCAGCAATCTGTCTGATGAACTGCTTAATATGGCAGCATATTAGCAGGTCCAGTATAAAATGTGCAGCATACTTTTGCCAGCCCAATTCCTTCATTCATTCCTGAGCACAAACAGTTAATCTGTCACTCAGGAGGCAGTAGCATTTACCCGATAACATGCTACCAAGATTCTAAGGTTACCAACCTTCCTAACTTGCTTTTAAACTTTGTTTTATTCCCTCACTACCTCTGATCCATTCTTTTCATCCTGGACTGTTTTTTCCTGAGAGTTATCTGACCTTTCCTTTTTTCCCCACTTAATTCCCAAGGAAGCAGACTAAATGCAAGCTCCATTCTGCAGTGTCTATTTGGCATGGTTTTGGCATCACATTTTGCCCTTGTATTGAGTGAGAAACCTGGATAACCATTCTAGGACTGCAGACCAGAACTACATAGCTTTGCTTCAGCACAAGGAAGATTTTCATCTCTGTAATACACAAATTTGAAGAAAGGCACTTAGCATTGCTTAGTGCAAATGTTCATGCGCACAGAGGGCACACAGACCGCCTGTGTCAGCAGGATTAGCATGCTGACAATGCCTGCTTGATCTTTGCTCTTTCATGGTCCACATCTTACCCTGCTTTTTACTTTCTGATGCCTAGTAAGCATCTAGTAAGGTGCTGCATACCTTACTACAGGGAGAGTGCAGGGACAGAAAGGGAAAAGTAGTATCCTCCTATGCTGCCTCCCTGTGGGTGCAATGAAAGTTTATCCCTGGATTTTGTCAGTCCAGACTTTCTTTAAACAGTCAGCAGTGTGAGACTGTAAGCTTTCTTCCACTAAATTGTAGAGTAAAAACCACCAGTGCAATTCAGATTGCATTTCTGTGTAATTCCTATCCTTGACTGAGTATGACGCTGGATGTGAGGGGGGTGAGGCACTTGCACAGGTTGTCCAAAGAAGTGGTAAATGCTCCATTCCTAGGAGTGTTCAAGGCCAGGTTGGATAGACCCTTGGATGACATGGTCTAGGGTGAGGTGTCCCTGCCCATGGCAGGGGGGTTGGAACTGGATGATCTTAAGGTCCTTTCCAACCCAAACCATTCTGTG
>JBCJKH010037475.1:0-12084 GCA_039877255.1 Loriculus beryllinus | reverse complement strand
GGTCACGCTCCTTTTGATGCAGCCCAGGATACGGTTGCTTTCTGGGCTGCAAGCGCACACTGAAGCCGGCTCATGTTAAGTTTCTCATCGACCAACACCCCCAAGTCCTTCTCCTTGGGCTGCTCTGAATCTCCCCTTTGCCCAACCTGTAGCTGTGCCTGGGATTGCTCTGACCCAGGCGTAGGACCTTGCACTTGGCTTGGTTAAACTTCATGAGATTGGCATCAGCCCACAAATCCTGCAGGTAACTTAAATCTGTATTTCTCTGGATGAAAACAAAAAGGTACAACTGAGAAGTACATTCGGAAGCAGCTGAAAGTAAAATATGTATTATTTTCTCTCCAAAAAAAAAGGTCCCCACCAACATGGATAGCAAACAGGTTTTTCAATATCATGGTACAACCAGAGCAAGCCTGTGCAGAGCTGGTGCCAGCTTGTAGCACCCAGAGTTTGGGGTATACCTTTTGACTTCAGAATGGTCACACTGCTGAAGGGGCACAGAGCATGGGTTGCTGCCAGGCCTGGCATTGGTGCCTTGGTTTTGGCCAGGGGTTGCTTGTTCCAGCACAGCAGTACCAACCCCAAGCAATAGCATCCTTGCAAAGTCTCCTTCTGCCCTACCTCATGTGAGGATTTAACACTCCGCTCTGTCTCTCTCCCAGTTAAGAAAGGGATGGTGAAGCAGGAGGAGGTGTGTGTCATTGATGCGCTGCTAGCTGACATAAGGAAAGGGTTCACGCTGAGAAAGACAAAGAACAGACACGAGTTGGATGCAATTCCTAAAACCTTGCCTGCAGAGGGCCCGGAGGAGAGCCAGTCTGGTAAGAACACGGACGCGACTGTACCTGCAGCTATTCATTCCCATTTGCCTCTGAGCCTCAGCCAAGCACATAAAGCAAGAAGCCTTTCTGTCTGTATTTGGGGCATTTTATTTAAGGAGGCTTTGTAGCCAGTACTGTGGAGAAGAGCAGAGCCCTGAACTGTCGCCAGCCAGGTCTGTCCCAGAATTAGAGCAATTTAGAGCAGTATGGCCTTGTACCTATGCTGATAAACCCTCTGAGAGGCGTGGCCCGCAGGTCAGCCACACAACCATGCTGATGGGGCACTGGTGTCATCCCCACACAAATCCCTTCTGTGCTATCAAGTCTCAGTAGCACAGCTTGTCACTGCCTTGGAGCTTGCTGTACCCTGTCTTAGCCTGTTTGGGAGCCCAAAGAAGCCCTTAAAAAACAGATTAAAAAACTCTTAATTACAGAAAGACCTAAGTCCTTATGTGCTCATTAGGAGACAGCCCTTGGGTTTAGCTTTTCTTTGGTCTTTTGACCTCATTGTTAGTGCGCATTAGGTAAGTCTAAGGACATTGACCTGCCAAAGAACCTGAGTTGTGCACTGTGGCTATCCTAAACCTGCTCTGAAAGGTCAGGATTAGGCTGGCTGATGGGCAGTTTTGAAGTGCTCATGCAGCCAAGCCAGCAATCCCACCTGTTTCAGGACCTCGCAGGCGGGTTCGCTCTTCCTGCCATAGGCTATCAGGCACCTTTGGGAGTCCAGGGGCTTCCATGGAAATCAGCTGGCAGCAAAGACACAGAAATACCTGCTGAAAACAGAGCAGGGACTTTGCTGAGCTGGAGCTTTGGATTCCAGCTGGGGTGGCCATATGGGATATAGGGAGGATAAAGTGGTGCTGCCTTTACACAGCTTCTTTAGGGTCAGTGCACCTTCCCCAGGCAGCTGTTAACTCATAGCAAGCATTTCCAGTGGCAGAAACATGTTGGTTGATCCCAGATGCAACTCTGCAGCTGTGGCTGATTGCATGTTTCTTGTTCAAAGGAAACGGCCTTAAGGATCCACAAGCAGCAGGAAAGGAGATGGATGATAAGACCAAGGAAAACAACGATGGTCATCCCTCAGAAAGCACTTCCCCATCAAACACTGCCTTGATGGAGGTGGGTGGAGATGTTACAGATGCATCAGCTTCAAACCAGGCATTACCTAAACACAATGGTGGAGGAGATTTGCCACCAGAGACCTGGATCGAAAGCCCCTCAGTAAGCTTGGTGGAAGCTGATGGGGCCAGTCAGCCCATGCCAGGCAATGGGATGAAGCAGGCAGACAGCTGGGCAAGCCTCCAACCAAGCACAAAGGGCGGCTCCATTGCCTTCTCTACTGCTAACATGGGCACAGGGATAACGTTTGTGAGCAGTAGTTCGGCCACTGCTCTGAGAGACCAACAGAGATGGACCAGCGGGGCCATTTCAGAAGGCCAGGACAAGGAATGCCCAGCTGATGGCTTGGAGCACTACGAGCTGGCGCAGGAGCCAGAAACCCAGCTGAGCAAGAGTGGGGTTGACCCTGGTAGTGCTCAGTCTGCTCTCTGTGGGTCTCATCAAGCAGAGTCAAAAGAGATGGTGAAGGAAAATGAAGACCCTGGTGCAGACTCACTGTTGGACACGTCTCAAGAGAAGTCCTTCTCGGAAGAGCCAGCCACTGACTCCTCTTGTTCAGCAACACTTCCTCCAGAGCAAACTCACACCGACAGGGAAAAGCAGAGGTCATCTGGGAAAAGGAGGAAGAAGAAGAGGCACAGCAAAAACTACTCAGGTAGCTTATTTTATATGTAGTGCTTGGGGACTGAGTTAAACCGGGGAAGCTTCCTCCTATATTTGTATACATCTGCTCCTCCCTACTTCAAGGTCCAATGCCCCCTGCCCCTAGAGCCACACTGTTTCATGGAGCTGTTATTTTTTTAAACCTGAGACTGAAAAAGAAAAACACAGGCATAGTTCATTCTCTTGACATTTGCAAGTAGTTTATAAAAGGGTAATGATGAATCAATAATTAAAAAGCCCATTACACATAAGCAGTAAAGATGGCAATAAGCACATCTGTCAAGTGTGCTAAAGACAGCTACAAGGCACGGTTATGTGCAAACAAGAGCCTCATTAGACTCCGGAGCAGTGATTAAGAGCAGTTAATACTGTGTACTTAATCAGCCCTCACCCACTCCCAACTACTTACAAACACATAAAGGCAGCAATATCAGTGCTGCCATACAGTTGTTTTTTCCTCCCCTAAAGCCTCCTTGCAACAGCATTTTGCCTGCAGTCACTTGATAGCCTGCCACAGGGGGACTTAGATGGGTCATGAACCTCAGGCTCTCAAATCATCACTGCAGGAAGAGGGGAGAAAGTCAGCAATTAAAAAAGGTGATCTTGCTGATGTTTCTGTGAAGGATATGATTTGGCAAGCCAAAGCAATCCTTCATTCACACTGGGTTGCCCCACTGGTACGGGGAGAGAGCTCAGCCACAGGAGGCATGGAGCCACCCAGGTCTCTGCCTCATAAGAGACATCCACTGTTGGCCCCAAACCTGGGAGGTGCATCCAAGTCCTTCAAAGTCTACTGAGCTGAAGCTACTTTTGGGTGGGTACTTGAATCCTAAAATAGAGGTGTCTCACAGGGAAGACATAGGTCTGCCAGCCTTTAGAAAGACACAATATACTGTCCTAAGCCTGTTTTCTGCAAGATCCTGGGGTCAAAAGTGGTGGAAGTGTCTTTTTATCAATGTTTAATGGTTTTCCTTCCAAAGAAAGTGAAAGAGAAAGGAAAGAGGAGTTTGAATACCCGCTGCTCAGAAGGATGAGCATCTACTACTGAGGGACTTACCTTATAATGCCAGTACGTCCTGGAGCTGCAGTTTTTTACATATCTAAACATGCCACTGTCACAAACCAGAAGTGGTTCCTGGGGAACAGTGGTTCCCAAACTTGCTTCCCACAAGGCAGCAGGAGCTGCAGCAATGGGAGCAGCCCACACTCTCAGCATGGAACCACGTTGTGATGCTTTCCTGACATCTGAAATGAGTATTTCTGGCTTAAGGAGCTGACTCCCCCAAAAGCCATAGCATTCCCTGGGCATCCAGGGATGGCATCTTAGGAAACTCTCTGCTACTAGACAGTGTTTTCATCATAAAAAGTTCCCTGTTGTTGTATTTGCCTTGCCATGATCAGATGTATTTAGTGTCTCTCTTTTGTTTAAAAGCAGAGGTTGAGACTGATACTGGAGATAATAAAACAAAAAAAGATTGTGTGGTACAATGAGGTATGTAAACTCGCAAAGGTGTTTTTACGTGAACTAACCACAGCATTGGGACTTTACAGACCTAATCAGTATTCAGTGTATCAGCTAAGCTTTTTGTCCTTGTGTCTAATCACAAATACATGTAAAAGAAATTTGTTACTCTGATTCTTCCTCTTCAGGGTGTTGATCTTGCGTTGAGTGGAATCAGTGCTGATCTCCCCTTGACACAGGGTCGCAGCCCACATGTCTGTCCTCTGTGTCAGCAGCAACCAAACCACCCTTCCCTGCAGATAATTAAAAGTCATTACTCTAACCAAGTGAATCCAGCTTCATGTGATAGTCTTTGCTTTGATCCCATTATTTTCTCAAAAACTGTAAAAATGCAATTTCAGTACCTACTTCCTGCAAAGTTACAATGTTTGGTTTGCTTGCAGGTGGTCACTTCCTATAGCACTGTTTGAATATAGGTACCTGGAAAAGGGAGTAGAACACTGAACCCTGGGAGAAGTACTAGTTGAGGCAAGACACCAACTCCTACTCAAAGCTAAGTTCAATTCTAGAGTTGCACACAGACGAGGCCATTGGAGCAAACAGACTGTGCACGCTTCTTATGTGCATTCATGCAGCTTTCTGGGATGGGGGTGGGGGTAAGCCATTTGGCTTTTGTTACCAAAAAAAATAGTACAGGTAACCAAATTTCTAGTGAAACAGTGTACCAAGTTTGCTGCATCCTTCACTGATGCTGGTAACATATAATTGCCTCGCAAAAGAAAACTTGAGGAGTTTCAGAATGAGATTTTCATTTGCAAAACTTTGCCTGTTTTTACAGCGCATGGAAAGAAAAGCAAGAAAAATAAACAATCGAAATACCCACTGTACTGAAATTGCATAGTTACGCATTGTCCTTTCCATGCTGATGAGCATCTCTTATGAGCTGAATCAATAATGTCAAACCTCCCTCTGTCTCGTTTCCTGGAAGGAATGTATTTATTCTTCAGTTCCCCCAGTGCCTGGGGGCCCCCTGTTCCCACACAGCCCAGTGGCCCCAGCCCCTGGGGTGGCAGAACTGAGGAATCTCTGCAGGATTTCCACACAGGGTTGCTTTTGTTCCTTCACCTGAAGTGTCATTGCTAGCAAGAGAAAATGAGATTTTAATTAGGTAGTTACAGTCCTAGTTACAGTTAGGTAGTTACAGACTACTCCTGCCCTCCTCTTGGCCCTTTCTGATGTACTGCAGGATTATATCAAGTGGAAAAGGGAAGTAGCTCTGTTGGTTTAAAAGTCCTAAGGAAGATTTACTGCAAGAGCAGAAAATCGTAGCAGTGAGGCATAAGGAAGAAGTATGTCAGGACCCAGGGAGGGCAGCTGAAACTGTGAGTTAAGCATAATTCACATTATGTATTTTTTAAGCACAGGGATTCCAACTTGCAGGCCTAAAAACAGTCCCTATGGAAAAAAAAAACCAGACACAGACAGCTCTGCACTCTCCTTAGCAGACATAGGAAAGCAACACAGAGGAATGCATGGGCAAACAGTATGTTTATAAAGTGACTGAGACAGGCAGGAGTTGCAGCACATCGAGCTGCACCTTGAAACCTGCAATTCCCTTGTTCCTCTCCTCCCATCCTTAAGTCACTTGGAAAGGTTAGACGACACAGAAACCTGTTTGCTTCTCTTAAATCTCTAGCTTCCATACTCAGATACAGCTTAAGTCTGTCCCTCTTGATACGACAGACTTAGCAAGCCTAGAGTGCTGCCATCAATATCTTTTCTAGGATGTTCTACATGATTTGGGTTTTTATTTTCTTTTCTGTCCCAGGCACACACTGTCTGGTCAGGTCACAGCACCAGTTCTGTTTTGGTGCAGGATAGTTCTCCCTGGTGGATTTGCTGGATGTGGAAGTTGCTGGGTCTCAGTGAAGTCGTTGGAATTTTCTTTCTTCTTGTGCAGATCCAGCTGCAAGGATGAAGACTCAATCTCCTTAACCAGTTCTTAGAGCTTCTGTAATAGCAGCAGAGTAAGGGCCTGTGAAGTAATACTTCAGAGCAGTAAAACACTGTTAAAATCAGCTACGGAGCTCTTGCCTCACCTTGGCTGTATCTTGTTATGCAGCAATTTCTGTATCGATGTTAATATTCTTCAAATGTCAGCTTTTACACCCAACGAGTGGTATCCCACATTATCTCCGTATTCCTGGAAGAAATGGTTTAGCTGTTTTTTCTGTGGTATCAAGGCGCTGATGTCACACTCTGTGTGCGCCCTGTTAACATCTGAGCTCCTTTCCTACCAAATCTGAAAGAGCTTGAAGAAGGACCATTTAACAAAAGCTGACAGTCAACCCCAGGAGGGACTGCACAAATGCCTGAACTCATGGGAGGTGCTCTTTGAATTCCCTTGACTTTAACCCCAGAGGATTGCTACAGACAAATGTTCACGTCTGATTGTGCAGCTCCCTTTTCCTCTCCTCCCATCTTTATGTCACTTAGGAAGGTTAGGGGAAACAAAAGTCTTGAAAGCACAAGTCCATAAGCAACCAGGCTTTGACAGTTTCCCTGCTCACAAGTCTACTTGATTTGTTCCCTATGAAATAAAAGGACAAACCAAACTGGGAGCATAGGCCAGTGCTTGAAGACCACAGCCTGGTAAGGATGGAGGCAGAGGGCAGGAGGGGAGCACAATACTGTCTGTCAGCAGCTATGACAAATACATGGCAGAGTAGGACATCAGCCTCTTCCCACAGACACATCAGGATTTGAGGGTTAAGGTTGTCCTTTTCTTTTAAGTTGTTTTCTTTTAATACTAGAAAACAGAGGCTTCACATCTGCTTCTGCAGACTCAGTACTGTCTGTGAACAGTTTTCTTACAGACCATGGTAATGCAGCCAAGCTAATGCTCATCTTCCTGTATGGCCTCTGCCTTCATGTCTGTCATTAGAAATGGTATTGTTTTGGTTATGAGTGAGACAAGCTTTTAAAATGACAGTGTGCAGCCCTATCCTTCTGACAGTCCTGCTAAATCCTCTAGGTTTAGTAAGTTCAGCAATATAATACCTAGAAGTGTATTCCAATATTCTGCTTGGAAAACACAAGACTCATGTTGTTGGTCTGAACTAGCACCCAGCTTCAAAGCAGAGTTGGCCAAACTCTTGGACATCAGAATCAGTTCTGGAAACACAAAGCTTTTATTAGGAACATAAACATTTATCTCTACCTGGGTTTACGTTATCGGAGGAACCAGAGTCTGATTTCCCTAATAGCACCCTGACCATTAGGTACATGCACATGCAAAACCATACTGCTTTTGTCTTATAGTTACAAACAGTTTGCATTTTCCCCTCCTCCTGCAGGTGTCACAACAAGGCAGAAGAAAATAACAGAGACCTAGAGAACCACTCACTGTCCTAAGAGCGCTGCCAGCTTCTCAGAGGCCAGGTCCTGCATCGCCAAAATGCCACCGTTGTCACCTCTGCCCAATAGGACTCACTGCTTCTCTTCGTGCAGCCTTTTCCTCCCTCCTCAAGACCCAGAGAGCCTCCCTGGAGACTTTGGACCTCCTCGTCTCATGTCTCAAGCTGGGCACTCACAGGGCTGGGAGGCCAGTTCTGTGCATGGTGACATGAAAGGGTCAGAGCTCTCATCTGCTGCCCTGGAAACCAAATCTTTCAACCTGCTCTTAGGCCAAACTCCACTTGAAACAACAGCCGAGTGTGACCCAAGAAAAGACCTCAGTGTTTAGCCCTCAGAGAAATCTTAGAAATAGCAGTGCCTCAACTAAAGTAGGGTATAAATTAAGCAGTGTCTGTACCATCACAGGTGGAAGCATGTTAACTCCCTCTTCTTGTCGCCCACTGGCGATTTATATAGGACCAGATCCAAGACCCAGATCAGACAAAAGTATTTTTACTCTCAATCATTTAAACCCATGGAAATTGGTTACAGAGAAAAAAAAAAAATAATTTAAAAAAAAGTACGTATTTTAGTAAGCATATGGTCATATAAACAGTGTCTGGTTCTACATGATGCTTATGTGCAAGTAAGTTGAAGCACATCAGTAGTCTTGCGGTCTTCTTACACACACAGATGCATCCATGAACTTTCAGAAATCCAGGACCCCAGTTCCTCTTATTGAAACAACTGAGGTTTTCCAGAGTGCTTTATCAGATACATTTCAGCTCATCCTTTGGTAGGTCTCTGGGTTTGAATTCTGTTGTCAGCTACTTGCACTCAATATTCTTCATGTCCAAGCTGTAGAATATGTAGATTCATGTTACTTTTGCTTTAAAACTGGGAATGTGCAGTACTGTGTTTTCAAAATTCAGAGGTTTATTTCTTAAGTTTTGTAATAACATTGTATCATAGTTTTGTACATAGCTGTCAATTTAAAACTATCTGTGTTTGTTGAATCTATAGTGTGATACTGTGCTGAAACATGAATCAAGTGGAAGAGCTAGGTACATTTAAGAACTATGCCTTTATATGATAACTCACTGTGGCTAGACTAATGTTCAGGCTAAAGCTTATTTTGCTTTGCTTAACAGGACTTATTCTTGTAAAAACTTTTCTGGACTAAGTTGGAAGTTAAATCAAGAATTAAATCACTGGTTTATTTTAACCAAAGCACTGGCATTAGCATATTGAGAATCGGTTAACAAAAGCAGAGATGCGTTGAGAGCAGATGCATGGGCAACTTCAGGAGACCCCATAGAGTGGCACAGCCCTTTGTCAACTGAAATTCCATCTCCAGCTGGCAGAAGCAGGCAGAACCCCACCGTTTCCTGGATAATCACATAACCCACCCCAGGCTTGATTTGCAGGACTGGCTCTATCACATTTACAGGTTTTCCTATTTCTTTTTAACTCTTTTCCTGTCTCAGAGCACATCACCGAAGCATCATCCTTTTGCTCTTTAGTCTGGCTTCTCTGCTCTCAGATTAGACCCCAGGCTTCAAAAATCTCAGTATTAAACACATTTTCCCAGCAACTTTGCAACCTCTGTGTTTCTGCTAGCCCAGGCTAGCAATGAGCAGCCAGCCTCCTCCTCCCTACCCTACTGTTCTGTCAATAGGAACATCATTTGGAGATTCAAGACTCAAGAACAAACAGGCTTTCTGGGTGTTACCTAGGGAACCTTACCTGCTAATGCTCTGCAGACTGCTTGCTTCAGCAGGTGTCCACTTCTCTGCCTGGGCCTTTCAGCCTATTTCTACCTAGAGAGAGCAGCTCTTTCCACACAGCCAGAAATGTTATTGCTGTGTTCTTACCTTGGTCATCAAAGAGAGGGTGCTTGGCATTATCTTTCCACTGCCCTCAAGAGTTTATGAAAAAATTGGTTATTTTGAGCCACTGCCTGTTATTTGTTTCATAGTCATCTGTGAAAACTATGTTAAATTATCATATCCCAATCATTTCCCAATACGGAGGCTGAAGCACAGCATTTACAATTTATTACTCCAGAGCAGCTCTGCTTCCATTACATTGACTAAGAAAAACAGACAGAAGCAAAGCAGGTCAAAGAAAGATGTTCAGCTGGGATGTGAAGTTTTGCTCCATTTTTACCTTAAAATAAAGTTCATGATCCTGAGGATTTTTCAGTGTTTTCAAGGCTAAACTAACTGCTGGTAAAAATAATGTTACTTGCAGCTACTTGAACAGGTCTGTGGTCATTTAAGTCAACAATGAGTCTGGATCCCAGAAAAGACTTTTTTCTGTTATATTACAGCAACTGCACGTGGAGTCCAGTATGTAGACCAGGCTGTGAATGCCACAAGTTCTAGCTGCCAAATAACTGTGTATTCCTTAACTAAGCATTGGTTA
The DNA here is from genome assembly GCA_039877255.1 of Loriculus beryllinus. Classification (NCBI taxonomy): domain Eukaryota; kingdom Metazoa; phylum Chordata; class Aves; order Psittaciformes; family Psittacidae; genus Loriculus; species Loriculus beryllinus. The sequence goes on along the minus strand of JBCJKH010037475.1, from coordinate 2,190 downwards.
TATGATAAAATGAAGCTAGGAAAGACATCAGCGTAAGTCTGTTCCAAGTATTTCACATCAGAATTCACATGTGTTTATGAGATGGATTTTTAGGGTTAGTTTTCTGGGGATTTTGGTTTATTTTTTGTTTTATTGTGGGGATTGTATATTTTTATTTCAATACTGAAAAACCATCAAAGTTTAGAATAAAACAAGAACTTGGTAAGTTCCCTTTCTCTTGTGGGAATGGGGAAGACCTGTGATTCACCAGAATTTGTCCATCAAAGTCCTGTATTTTCCACATAATTTATATGGCACCTAAGCATATAATTGTCCTGTATGCTTAGTAATAATTACCTATTGTTTTCTCTCAAAGAAACAGTGACGTATAAATGGAGCTATACCTAGTACATGAACACCACCAGTGTTGCACTGTACATAAAGCAGAGCTGAAATCTGTATCCAAAGGCATACCAATATCTTTTAGTTTGGACATATCGTTTGGTCTTCTACATTCAGTAGAGAATGTATTTCATAGAGGGGGCTGAGAAATGCCTTCTGTTCTGCTTAGAAAGAGAGATGAAATAAAAATGCACAAGCCCATTTCAGCAAAATTAACCAGTTTTCATTCTGTCCAAACATGAAGCCTGGATCTACAGTTTCATATTTCTAGTTTTCTGTACACAGCAGTCAACTGAGGACAACATACAAGCTTGCCAGTACTAAAAGTCAGCACTGTACCAGTCTTATTCTATCTATCTATGTGGTAGTAGTCACAGCCATGAAATATGGGTGAACATGTTAGTTATGTTAGAATCATAGAATCGTTAGGGTTTGAAAGGACCTTAAGATCATCCAGTTCCAACCCCCCTGCCATAGGCAGGGACACCTCACACTAAACCATGCCTCCCAAGGCTTCGTCCAACCGGGCCTTAAGTCATAACCCAAAATATTTTTCCCTGAGGTTCCAGTGAATATGTATGCCAGAAAGGTCATGCCCACTGACCTCAGGAAAAGAACTCTTGATGATGGCATAGCATCATCTGTACGAAGTGAGATCGACTCAAACCTCGTAACCAGAAAATCCTGTTCTTCTCTTCTTGCATGATGCTGAAGACCTAACTACCTCTTACACAAAATTATGAAGGTTCTTCTTTAATCAAGTGGGAGTCTTTCGGTTTTGGAAGTCAATTTTCAGGATCCCAATTTCCATAATTATATATTACAGCTGTGACCTACCCAACAATTGGGCATCTGTATTCAACCAGAATTTGCAACCTGGCTTTCAATGTCTGAATTACACTGGAGTGAAGTCATAGAATGGGCATAGCTTTTTTCTTTTATGCCATAAACCCTACTGTTGGTCTAGATGATCACTGTACTTCTCTTCCAACTGAACTAGTCTGCTTCAAGAGGAACTAAATCGAGTAGTCATTGCTGAGGCCTTAGACTGAAAAAGGGCATTTTAGAATAGCATTTATTCTACAGCTACAGAAGAGATGCAGGTTTTGAAAATACAAATGTTAAACTTCCACAACAGCTATGAGGTTTATTAATATTACTGCTGGAACTGAGAACTGGGAAACAGGTATTTAATTCTACTGTGAAGAAATCTTTTACAACTGTATATTGAACTTGAAGGGAATATTTAGAAAAGACTTTGCAAAGGCACACACTGAAACTATTACAAAACTGAAGGAGTTAGGCAAGAACCAAGTTTTATACAGCGCTTTGAGCCTCTTGCACTGTGCTGAGTATTCTCATGTCATCTTCCAGTATTAGGACCACAGTGAAGAAGCAGTGGAAAGCATTTTTAAAAACGCTTAAAAGGAGGATGCTGTTACAGCAGTTCATTTACTGGGTTCTCCAAATTTTAGAGCTGTGTTACAGAAGGAAAATCCAAGTTTTATGTCAAAATAGGAAATATGTGCTTGCATCTGTTTATAAAAAGGCTGCATTTTTGTAATTATGTGTGCCTTTAACTTTTCTGATGTCTTCATTAAACTAAAAGAGGTTGTAGTGATGTGGGAGTTGGTCTCCCAGATAACAAGGACAAGAGGAAGCGGCCTCAAGCTGCACCAGGGCAGATTTAGATGGAGCTGAGGAACAACTCCTGCCCCAAAGGGTGCTCAGCCATTGGAACAGGCTGCCCAGGGCAGGGCTGCAGGCACCGGCCCTGCAAGGGTTCACACAGCGTGGAGACGAGGCCTC
>JBCJKH010037470.1:0-28190 GCA_039877255.1 Loriculus beryllinus | reverse complement strand
CATACACGGCAGGACAGGCAGAAGGCCCTGTCCATGTCACTGAAGGTGTCCTGGCAGAACAGGTTCAAGCTGCTGCAGCTGTCAAGTCAGAGGATGTTGAGTTTCCAGAAGACAATAAATCTGGAGTCACTGCTGCCATGTTCACAGACGACTACCCTACTCGCTGTGCAGCTGATTAATGCAAATAATTTTGTTCATAGATGAGGATATTGCAGACCTGCAGTCACACCCTGTTGAAGTAAGCCACCACTTACCAACCTGGATTTTGAAAATTTGAGTTACCCGCTCTTTTGACAGATGTGTTAGAATTATGTAGCAGAATTTACCCCGATCACAACGTGTGTGTGGTCAAGGTACTGTTACTGTGAAAAGGTCTCAGAGGCGTTTACTTGGATTGTTCTGTTTTCATTGTTCTGCCTAGAAGCAAGGACTTAGCACAGCTGAGAATGGAATAGAATGGTTACACGACTGTTACTGAAACTTCCACTTATAACCAAACTTTAGTGAATTGTGTTAGTCACTCCAGGTAGTTGTTTGGTTAGAGATTACATTTGGTTGAGTATTGCAATAAAGGTACAGTGAAAAGGCACCACAGATTGGAAGTTCTGCTACGAATTTGTCAATAACACGGTCTTACTGGTTAAAAAGATCTCTTCTGTGAATGAGCAAAGATGCTGTGTGTCGATAGTCAGTTCTGGTTTCCTTAAATACATGGCAACATTCCAGTCAAATAAGTTTGATTTTGTCCTTTCTTTTCCCCAAACTTTGTTCAGATAGATACCTTCATATATTCAGTTTGGAACAACTGTCACACTTGAACCAGTCATTCCAGTTTTTCACAGGTTTGGCATTAGGTTTATCTAAGAACAGAATGTGAGAGGTTATTGCTTATCCATCTCTGAAGCTTCACAGTAAGTATTTTTTCTCACACATTGAATGCCAATCAAGAGTAACATGACTGATTTGCCTCTGATTATGCAAAACTTCCTGAGCTCCTACTAGGCCAGAATGAAGTTGCTGCCTCTTAGGCCATCTTAAACTCAGGACTGGGGCAGTAGTGGGTTATTCTCATTCTGTCCTAAAATATATTAAAAAAAAAAAAATTGCTAAAGAAATCATAGATTGCACTTCAGCAGTGATACAGCAACAAAGTTTACTTCGAAAATTGAGTGCTTATAGTTCTTTTCCAAAGATAACTTGGGATCGAATTGAAAAGATAAATGCAAGAACAAAAAAAAGGTAATGTTCCCTAGTTCAGATTAAGTGGAGACTGTGGGAAGACTTTGTTTGCAGACAACACCCTGCTTACCTGAGTGTTAATACTGAAGTGGGATAGAATCAGTCACAAAGTCAGTTAACTGGAGAAAAAAAGAATGATCCAATTACAGTAAAGTAGGCTAAAAAATGTTTAAGTGAAGCTTGTGGGAAATAATTTTTATTACTTTCACAGTTCCTCCCAATAACAGTATTGTGCACCTTTTCCAAGTCAAAGCAACTAGTCCTTGATGTTTGCAGATGTGCGCAAGGAGGGGCACAGAAAGTGAAGTTCAGGCTTTTCCCTACAATTCAGGATTTTTTCCTCTGTGAGATGGCCAGAAGCCATCAAAATCTGGGACAAGGAGACTTGCATGTTGTAAGTGACCAGCAGAAGGGGTGTTTGTATCTGAGGCCTATGAGGATTCACTTCAATACATGGCTCAGTTGTTCATCATGTGGGATCAGTCCTGCAATAATTAGTTAACAGAACACTAGTGTTGATTCAAGGCTGTTGTTTAGGGGCTTCTCTGTTATTTTTCAATTCTCTTATAAGGTATGACTAGTACCTCAACCCAAGTGATATGTGCCAGTTATACTGTTTCTGTTGTTTCTACACTGTTTCTGTTGAAGCTGCTTAATACACAATTAAATGCAAACAAAGCTGCTGGGTTTAACCTGAGTGCTTGTGAAAATCCTTCGTCCTATTTCTCATGGTACAGAATATGATTAGAACAGCAGCACCTATGACTGGTAAGTGGTAAAGCGGCTATCTTTTATATGGATACACATTTCTTATTCATGGCATGCAACATGCACAGGAGCTCAGCTGGTTTCAATGACTAACTGTGCTGGGGGCCTGACTCAGATCAACACTAGTAGAAGTCAGCTGGTCCCTTTCTTTTGGACAATCACAAACAGCAACACTAACAAACAAGCAAGAGTTGTCCAAAGGGTTTCTTTCATGAATTGGAGGTGTAAGCAGCACTGGCATTTCCAACAGGTTATTGACAACATTTTTTCTTTTATTGTCAGTTTGACAGTTTCAGTGTGACTACTTGAATACTAGAGCTATTAGGCTTACATGTTCCTAGCACACATTTATGTTCTTAACATGGCTTTAAAAAGTGGAAGAGTAAAGTCTTGAAAACAAAGGTTTATAGGTGTAAAGAGCCACAGTGCAATCAATGGTTTAATCAAACAACTACATTATATATATAATATTTAAAAAACATAAATATTCAATAAATTCACTACAACATGAAAATAAAAGCTTCACATTCTCACACACTTTTAAGGAACTTGGGACAAAGTGACAGACACCTCTTAGACTGCTCAGTTTCACAAACATCTCTTGCTTAAGGGAATGAACATTACCTTAGCTATCACAAAGGGAACGTATGCTGCAACTAATCTAGAAGATTCCCCATATATTTTAAAGCATTTATAATCACTGCTCCCTTCTACCCCCCCCAGATTATATTTAGTGGACATGCACTACTAGTCTACACAATGCAACATTTCACCAGAAATTCATGAACAATGTAGTTCCTTAAAAACTGCCCCCCTCTGTGTTCTGGGGCCTGAAAACTTCTTTTTCCTGTCACAAAAAAAAAAAAAAACAAAGTCTTTCCAGTATAGAGAAAAAAGTTACTCAAAGGAGTATGTGCAGTTTTCACATTGGGATACAGCTGATACGAAGCAGCAGTCAGAATGGATGCATATTTACAAGTGCTAGGCTTGAAAGGCACAAGCCATGGAAGGGTACTTCCTTCTTTACGTACCACATGCCAAAACCAGTCTTAATTACAGGCAAGAAGAAAAAGGAGCAATACCATGTGGTTTAAAATACATTACTTCTCACCTCATAGCAACTTTTCTTGCTTCTAGCTTCAGGTGCAAATGGGTGCAAGATTCATCAGCAAGTCTTAGAGCAAAGGAAATTCACAGTAACATATTTTCCCTTAAAATGGAATGCTAATGGATAAAGCGACCCCAATTAAGTGGCAGCAAGGTCCAGAGGGAGGTAAAAGGAATTTAACATGCAGATGAACAGTAGCTACTGGACTTCACATAACAGCCTACTGCCAAGTTTTAAAACTTGAACCTAAATTTAAGACACTAAATGGTAAACTTTGTCAAGTACTAAAACTGTCTTCCAAAGTGCTAAACCACATTTGTTAAGCTATGGTAAAAAAAAAAAAAGTAAAAGAAAACAAATCTCAAGCAGCTTATGTCCTCCCTGCTCAAACTGAAGCCCGGACAAGCTCACAGCTGGGGTGGTGGGGTGGCACAAATTCCATAAGGAAAAGCATTTTGATGTTGTATTACGGCCATGTGCTGGAATGTGGGGCATTTGCTTTTTTTAAAAAAAAAACCCAGACTTTCCAGAACAGTTCTTTACAGAACATTCTGATACAGTCACAATAAGAATCTGTTATTATAGGGAACGTAGTAGGGCTGTAAAACTTCCAGATTTTCTTCTTCTTGTGATCTTCTTTCTTCTTGTGAGGACACTACAACATAGACCACATGGGAAGCTGCAGTGTACATCAAGATTGGCATGTTCTACATTGGAAAGTTATGGGTTTGGCTTGTTTGGGGTTTGGTTTTTTTTTGACTGGCTTGCTTTTTAATGGATATTCAATCTCATGAACCACCTTGCACTGAAGTATTAGGCCCAGTAAATGGCAAGGCTTTAAAGTGTCAGTTTTCTCACTACATCTCTGTTCACAAGAAAATGACTAATTGGATTACTTCTAGCTGCAAGACTGAGAAATCCCTTACCAATGTTTTATATGGATAACCATTAGCAAAGTACAACATTTAACACATTTCTTTGTATATGTTACTATTGAATAGACTTACTTAGCCATCCAATGCTCAATACTTCACAGAGGCTACTATAACTGTGTCAAATGTATTAGAAATCCAGATTTACCTGGACAAAATAAGACATTCCAAACTGGAACACTCGTTCAGTTATCATGCATTAGGAACAAAAAAGCATGTCAAACACTGGAATGCACTGGAGAAGGTCATTTAGTCTCCTAGGGAAAAACCAAAAGCCCAAAACAAAGACTAAATTAAATACAACCCAGAATACTGTCTAATCATATTAATAAGTATACTGACAGCCTGAAGGCATCACATGTATTGTCCATGAATGTAATGGTGGTGCCTTCTTTTAATATTAAAGAAGTCATAGCTATAAAAAGAGTTAGTCCCATCTCAGTTTTCCAGCACAGCTTATTTATGTTCCTTTGTTGGTGCATAGTACAGTTCCATGGGTTTGTTCACCTTCCAGTACTTCTCACTGACCAGTTCCAAGGAAAAGGACCCATTTAATACCTAGAAGAGAACACCAAAACAGAAATTAAATGTCTGATGGTTTGCAAGGCTAGTGCTGTAGAAACAGACGATTTAAATTGAAGAATTGTGCCAGCTAAGGGAGTCACCAATAACATGGCACAAGTTATTAGCTAAACACAAGTTATTAGCAAAACGTAGCAATGGAAGCTGTTGTGAACTCTTGCTGATCTCACTAAAACAGCACCCAAGAACATTTTTGCAAAGTGAATATAGTTGTGAGTAAGCTTCAGTTTTTCTCACTCCTCTCTGCAAAGAGGGGACTAGTGGATCGTATTTACATCAGAAGCATCTCTGATTTTGTCTAAGGGACACCCTCTAGTCATGTTTGAAATAGACTCTTAATGCAAAGCATCTGCTTATCTCTGGTTACTTGGACATGGAGAAGGCTGACATATTTAATCACTTTTTTGCTTTGGTTGTCACCAGCAAGAGCTCCAGCCACACTGCCCAAGTCACAAGAAGGCGAAGGCAGGGACTGGGAGAATGAAGAACTGCCTACTGTAGGAGAAGATCAGGTCTGAGACTGTCTAAGGAACCTAAATGTACACAAGTCCATAGGATCTTCTGAAATGCATGTGCGAGTCCTGAGGGAACTGGTGGATGAAGTTGCCAAGTCATTTTTCCCTTATACTTGAGAAGTCACGGCAATCTGGTGAAGATCCCACTGACTGGAAAAGGGCAAACATAACCCCCATTTTTAAAAGGGGAGAAAAGTAAGACCCAGGGAGCTATAAACCGGTCAGTCTCATCTCAGTGCCTGACAAAATCATGGAGCAGTTCCTCCTGGAAATTATGCTAAGGCACATGGAAAACGAGGAAGTAATTGGTGACAGCCAATATGGCTTTACCAAGGGCAAATCATGTCTGACAAATCTGGTGTTCTTTTATGACAGGGTGACAGCACTGGTGGATAAGGGAAGAGGAACTGACATCATCTGCTTGGACTTGTGGAAAGCGTCTTGACACTGTCGCATGCAATGTCCTTGTCTCTAAACTGAAGAGGCATGGATGTGATGGATGGACCACTCAGTGAATAAGTAAATGGCTGGATGGTCATACTCAAGAGTTGCAGTTGCACTCAAAGGTTGCTCAATATCTGGGTGGAGATGAGTGACAAGTGGCATTCCTTAGGGGCTGGCATTGCAACTGGCACTGTTTAACATCTTTGTTGGCGACATGGACAGTGGGGTTGAGTGCACCCTCAGCAAGACTGCTGATGACACCAGACTCTGGTGCAGTCAACATGCTGGAAGAATAGGGATGCCTTTCAGAAAGCCAGCCCTGTGCTTAGCTGCATCAAAAGGAGTGTGACCAGCAGGTCAAGGGAAGTGATGCTCCCCTACTATTCCACTCTTGTGAGACCCCACCTGCAGTACTGTGTTCAGCTCTGGGGCCCCCCAACATAAAAAGGATGTGGACCTGCTTGAGTGAGTCCAGAGAAGGGCCACAAAGATGCTCAGAGGACTGGATCACCTTTCCTATGGAGACAGACTGATGGAATTGTTCAGCCTGGAGAAGAGAAGGCTCCAGGGAGACCTTACAGCAGCCTTCCAAGTGCCTATAGGGAGCCTACAAGTCTGAAGAAGGACTTTTTGTAATAACAACTAGTTAAAGACAACGGGTAATAGCTTAAAACTGAAAGAGTAGATTTAGATCAGGTATTAGGAAGAGGTTCTTTTTTGTGAGGGTGGTGAAGCACTGGAACAGTTTGCCAAGAGAAACTGTGGCTGCCCCATCCCTGGAAATGTTCAACACTAGGTTGGATGGGGCCTTGAGCAACCAGGGGAGTTGGAACTAGATGATCTTCAAGGCCCCTTCCAACCCAAACCATTCTATGGTACCATTTTATGATTAATCATATGACTTACTTTATTCAGATAAATGCCCAGGCTCAGAGATCAATCTAACTGAGATATTGCCTTGTATCTATATTCTGAAGTCAGCAACTGACAGGAGTGGTTCTTCCCTAAGCATACTCAGCTGTTTCACAGTGGAACTGTGGAAGCCTACATGGAAGTGGAGAAATGCCACCTTAAAACAGACACTTCCTAGTGCTACAGCTATCTGCTCTTGAAACAAAGATTCTCAGATGAAGCGATATGTTTTCTCTTAAATTTTAACTGTAAAATAATACCATAAGTCAGCTTGTAGTTGTTGTCATCACTGCATTTTCCAAAAGTAATTTATATATCTCCTTTTCTACTACCAAAGCTTTTGCTGTACACTTTTTCTTAAAAAGCAGTTTATCTGTGTCTCTAATTAACAATCTGCTGCTATGAATTTTACCCCTAAGCCAAGTGCAGAAAAGTCCAGCTGAGTGGATTTTAATGAGATCTATATCAAAGATATACTGATGGTCAGTGTTACTCTTAGACACAAGTTCTACTCACAGTGAACTGCCCATTGGCAGTAGCAATGTAAATGGTATACTGCTTCTCACTGGCTGTGTCAAGGTTCATCTGGTTTGATTCTCCTTTGCTACGAAGTTCCTCCAAAGCCAATCTTACTGCTAGGTACTTGGACAAGTGATCAACAGTGGCATTGCCCGAGGTCTTGATGTATCTGTCACAACAACCACAAAGATAATCAGACATTTGAGTTGCAGGTATGGGAACAAGACAGCTGGAACACTCCCAGATATTAAGCATCAAGTGTGAAAGGCCTTTAAAGACAGTTCACAAACAAGAATTATAATTGCTTTCACCCCTGACTTGCAAGCAGCTTACCAAATTAAATTGCTCCTAAGTGCCCTTGCATCTTTTTGACGCTTCTCCCACAGGCCCTCCTACTCTTTTGTAGAGAGAAGACAACACTGCTCTGTCATCTGCTCAAAATGAAAAACCTTATAACAGGTTCTCAAGGGGTTTTAAGAACTACTCACAACTGCTGAAATCTGATCATAAACACAGTCTGAAGTGTCTGGACAGAGAGCCATGAAAGTGCCAGAGCTATACATGAGACATTCTCTGCACCTCTGCTCTTTGTTAAAGTTACTTATTGTCTCACAATCTGCTCTCACGTCAAGTCTTTATTCAAGAATTAAAGGCTGACACAAATGCTGTCAAGGCTTCTCCCAGAAGCTTGGCTTTCTTTTTGCCTTTCAGCCCAAGAATTCCCTTGCAATTCCAAAATGAAAAGCTGGCTGAGGCTTATAATACATTTAAAGACACTACAGAGATATGTTTCATCACGACAGACAACCAGAAAGAACCTGAGGAAAATATGAGACTGCACATTGCTATGATCCAAAATTTGCAGTCTGTGCTTGGACTGGATCATGAAAAAAAATGCCAGGAAAAGCTTCCAGCCTACCAAACCACAGATTCTGCTGACACAAAGCTGCTCTGAAAACTGCTGACATGGACAGTTTGTTTATTCCCAAAGAATCTTAGAATAAGTAGAAAGGGGCTGATACCAACATCCTAGTACCTACTGTGAACTGCAACACTAAAAACTCTTAAAAACATATTTGCAAACAAAGGCTTAAACCAGATCGTTACTGTATTTTTGATAATCATTGAGCAGTACCATCTACCTGACTTGAAACAGAGAGAAAGAGTGCACATAGTTAAACAGCATGTGGTATGACAAAAAGTAAATTGATTTTTAAAAGCCCCAAGAAGTGATAGAAAACAAAATCACCAGAAAATAACAGCAGTGTTCATGAAGAGGAATAGAAGACATTTACCTTGTCTGTGCGCTATCATCATTCTCCATGAGGGTTGGATGAGGCCTGAAGACTAATTCAATTTCACTAGCACCATCCATTACAGGGTCTATTGCCACAGTTGTGTTGTTATTGTCCAGTTCTAGCCCAGAGTCATCCGATGTTTTGGTTCTCTTATTACTAGGCCCTGCTTCCTGATTGCTGTGTGTTGAGGCATTGCTACAGTGTGAACTGTCACCGTTATCTTCTGCACCACTACCATTCTCAATCTGTTGTTTCTTGCCCCTCTGCAACCTAATCAGAAATAGGTAGAAATAAACACTAAGCCAATGCCGTGTATGCACAAGCTTCAGAGATATACAAAGTTTAAACAAAAAAAATAAATCCATTCTTGCTTAAAAAAAAACAAAACAAACAAAAAAAAAAACACACAAAAAAAAAAAACCAAACTCATAGATAAGATTATAGATTTCTTTCTTATCCCTCAAACATCTTTTAGACATGTTATAGACATGGGTTTAAACATGTTTTAAGATAATTTTTAACTTCATATGGTTATTTTTATTTTTCAGGCAATCTCAGACCCTTATTTTCTTCTAAATATGAATCCGTATATGATTAAAAATACAAATGACACCATGCTTCACCACAACATAACATCTGGGGCCTCCTTCCCAGCTGGCTCTCTTAGACTTAAATACACACCCAGAATTTCACTACTGTGTGAACAACACATATTCCTGTCTTGTGAATTAAGTCAGACCTAAAACATAAGTTCTGGTGTTATGTGCACTTATCTATATGTAATGGTAATATGTTGGAACAGGATTAATTGTATTACAGTTTATTATCTAAAACACAATAGCCACAATTTTGTAAAGCTAAAATGAAATCTGTCTGTATCAGGCTGCCACAGAAGTTGCAGGGAGTGATACAAAGATTTTTATCAGTAGATAAAAGATTACAAACTATTTCAGTAGACTTCAGAGGAGAGAAATCTCAAGCTATACAGGGGGTGGGGACAGACTGTATTTTTAGTGTTAAACAAGGTTACACATGGACAAATCACATGGATTACATACCTGTTCATAGCTTGAATCTTTAATCCTTCCTCAATGCTGTGACTTAAAGCTTGTTGGTTATTGTGCTTGCTGATTCTTGCTAGCACTCTCTCCTGATGTGCTTCATATTCATCTCGGCTTGGGTAAATTTTACTGATGAGAGCATCAAAATTGGGATCTGGTCTCAATGACCTTTTTGAAACTAGCTTTTTACGACACGTGGGACATTCTTTGTTGCTGGACACAAACAAAAAGGAAGAAAACAATACTAACTCTCCAGCAAGAACATGTCTGTTCTGACATTGCAATTCATAGTCAAAGTGCTTACTAACACTGAGTATTTACAGTCAATCTGGAATAGGGCTTCCATCTTTTGAAAGATCAGGCAGCTACAGATAGATATTTAAACAAAGCCCCCAAACATATCTCCCTGCTTCTTGGGGGGGGGGAGGGGGGGGGTTTGTTTGTTTTGTTTTTAAAGTATGTTTAAACAAACTTTATTTAAGAGTTCGAAAGTTCCACTCTGCAAACTAGTTCTTCCCTTAACTCTGTGACTGGATTTTCACTTAGAAAAAATGCATGTCTAGTGGAAATTATATTAAGGCATAGTCTTTCTAGCACTTACAGGACAAAAGAAAGATTAAGGAACCTATTCTGAAGTTCAAGCACTAACTACTGCGAAAACTAAAAGTCTTCCTCCTAACATTTTGTTCCCATTTAACTAAAATGCCAGGTTCACACGATGTTTTTCCTGTTAAAGGGAGAGGCCTGAATAGCTGAAATATTGGCATCATTACTTTCTTGTTTCTCTCTAATGTATTTTTGCTCATTACTTATCAGAATTTACAGAGGCACAGCAAATTAAGTGCGAACACAAGTAATTGCCATTATCAAGAATAGATGCATCATTGACTTAGTTACTGTTGGTTACCTCAGAATTCCACTGCTTTTGGGGAAATGTGAACTTGTAACTGAAGAATACAAGAAAAATTATTTTACTTTATCATAAGTTGTTTCAGTACTGAAGTTTGGAAGCAGGAACACAGTTGAAAAGACAGACGATTTGCAATTTATTATTAGGAAAAGGAAGAAGGGAAATGGGACTCATTTTTGAAAGCAATGTGTGGTTTTTTGTTTCGCTGTTACAGGATCTTAAAAAAAAAAGGATAAAAGATAAAAGAGGTTTTTAACTCCTTGAAAGAAAGTTACAGGATGATTTTTCACATGAGGAAACAAACAGGTCTGGTCTGCCACAGACAGTGAACACACAAGAACAAAATATGGAAGGTGTGCTACACATTCAGAAACTTGCAGGGCACAGGCATGTAACTGTTCCACATCAACACCCAGGACTTGACGGATTTCCTTGATCACGTTTTCATCTAAAGTGAAATCCTTTTTCTTGTAATGGTATTTACATACCCACTCCTGAGGGCTGTAATGATACAGTCAGCACAGAAGCGATGCAAACATTCTTTTGTTGTCATGGTGTTTTTTAACATATCCAAGCAGATGGGACACATCAGTTCACTGTGCAGGCTCCTGGGTGATACAACTATTTCCAAGCCATCAGTGATTGCTTCCTAACATAAAATAAAATACAAGTTCTTTAACGGAACTTAGTAGCTTTTTCAGAAAGATTTCATGTTTTCCTATTTCTTTTAAGAGAAACAGTAAAAAGACAAAAAAAGAAAAAAAAAAAGCATATGCACAACCACATCATGCACGCACACACACATGCTGCTGGAGAAAGCAAATAAAAAAAACAAAAAACTTTTTTTTTGGTTGATAGGTTGGTTTTAATATCACGACAGAGGTTTTATTTTGGAAGAATTTTGGTTTTAAATACGGTATAATTTAGACTAAGCAGTTAACACTCCTAAAGGACAATCTTACACATCAAGCTTCAAGCTCTTAAAAAGCCCTGCCATAAAGGCCGGCTCTTTAGCATGTATTACCTGAGGCGTTCTTTGCAATTCATACAAACTGAGCTCCCACGTTTTGCTTAAAGGTTGCGTCCCATTCGTCTGCACGGCTTGAGACATGGCTGAGAAGAAAAAGAGAAACAAGCTGCACACTCCCGTACACTTGGCTACAGGAGCCAGCTCTCTTGAGCAGGCTTCTCTGGCAAGTGCGGAGTCACAGGAGTCTGTGCCAATAAAGTAGAAACACAGGAGGAACCCTTGTTCATCCAAGTACCAGGCTCCACTTTGTTACAGATGGCTATCCCTGTGCTCTGTACCACTCCAGAAAAATTAAAGGGAGTCAGTCAGCCATGAACACTTTGCAAAAAAATCAATTAAGGCTGTTAAACAAAAGTGACACAGAACTGAAGGCTGTAAAATCTGGCTGTGTGATGTGAAAGCTGCAAATGCTACCTGATGTGGAAAACATTCATAAAACATCCACTTACAAACATGCATGTGGGTCAAACAGGGTCTACTTCCTAGCCAAGTGGAAGGTCATGATTATACACAGCAAAATAGCTGAACATGTTCACTGGAAGCATGCTTATAAAGCTTCTCTTTTTCCTCCTGAAAATACATCATCAGGGGTTTCCAATAAGAATTTTAGAGAATTCTAAAGGTAAGTAAAACCTAGTCACTGGGTAATTTCAATCAAGAGCTCCAATTTTACTGCACAGTCCTGCTGGGCTTCAGTTGATGTGCACCTGATTCTCAATGACCTAGGGAGGTGGGGGAGGTGGGGAGAAGTTTTTAAGTTTTGGAAACCCAAACCATACAAACAAACCTGATAATGTGTGTATCATTTTTTTGTATCAGTAGTGGCAGACAGATACATCTGGAAATAGACCAGGGCTAGAAATAACTGCACTTAACAGACGACTGATACAATCCACAACTGCTGCTGAAGAATTTGCTCACAGGGAGAGAAGAGGGGACAGTCATCTCCATCTTTCCCTTCGAGGCAGGAAAACTTAACCCACACTGTGTGGTATGTTTAAAGAATAAATGTAACCATGTAAGAAGCAGGACTGTAGCTGCAGACATTTCTACCAGGTGGAAAAATCACAGTGCTTTCTCCCTTTTTATAACATTTTTCTTTTTTTTTTTTTTATTAACCTAGGTTTGTATTTCCAGACCATTCAAATCAGCAGCCAAATCAGCAGAATCTACTGGCATCTGTCAGGTACATTATAATCCCCTTTCCAATTCATCAAGTTCTATAGGAAAAGGGTCAAACTCTCTGGAGAACAAGGTTGCTTTATAAGCTTTAATTAATTGTTGAGGGAAAAGCAATAGAAATAATGCAGTAAAGATTATTGTATCTACTTTTATCCAGGTACAGAAACTATGGTTTGCTCACCTTATGAAAAAAGGAGAGGGTAAAAAATAAGAACAGCCTGACAAAGTAGCCAAGTCTATTATTGTGTCTAATAAACAATCAGGGTCTGAAGACATGTCAAAAGAAATAATTAGGATATGACAGACTGTCAACTCCAATTTTTACTATATAAATATTGTGCCCTAAAAATCCAGTTTACTTGCCACAGGAAACATGTTTCTCTGTGTGGATCAGAAAAGTAAGATCTCACCTCCCCACTGAAAGTGACAAGCCATCACAACCCAGCTGCAGACTGTCAGCTCCCAGTCCAGCCAAGCACTGTGCTGTCCTGTCAGGATTCAGGGCATTTTATTTAAATTATTCAGAGGTATGAATTTAATTATGGTATTAAGTGACAAATCTCAGTAAAGAAACAGCACTGAAAAGCATACTAATGGCAAAGAGAGGAAACAATATTTCTGTATTCTAATTTTCACTATTATTTAAGGCAATTCCAGGCATACAGGAAGTGAAATCCTCCGGGATAAGGATTTTTATTATGTGTTGTTGACAGTCAATTGTTGTAACAGAGGCCCAACATTATTATTCTGTGTCCACACTGGATACTGCTCTTGAGTGTTTTAAAAGCTGACACATTTAATAAATTATCATTCCAGCTACTAAAAGAAATTTGTGAAGCTGCTGATCATTCACACCTTTCCCAAAATCTGCTGAAACATACAGTCAAGACTGCAGCAAAGACAACTAAGTCCCACTAAATCCAACCTGCCTTAACAGAAAAGCCTGCTCCAAACATTATGCAGCTCTATCACAGTAAAGAGCTCATCTAAGCCACCCCATAGTAAAGAGATCATCACAAGTAACTTCTTGCCTAAACTTGCAGGCCTACACTTGCTAACAGAGAAAAGCAGCTCTCCAGGTGCCAGACTGTCAGCAAACCTATCAATCTGGAGAACAAGTGTATTAACACTACCATTTATATTGCAACCTTGCCTACAAACTTGAGGCTACGCTGCAGAAGACATGGTACAAGTGTCATAAATAATTGATTTAACTTTAATCTACAGGCTTCTAATCTGAGAGGCCAAGTCCTTCATTCTCACTCTAAGGTCTGCAGTACTACCACCTTAAATTTTTTTACGGAAGAAAACCCTGGCCTGAAAGCTGGATAGATTCACACAGTCTCCTTCATCACTAGTAAACACTTCCTCTGCCTCTGGTATGTCCAAAGTCAAAATCTGAGCACCAGTGGAAACATGGTCAGTTTGAACATGTTGATCAGATCTTTTCCATTTCCTAAACAAAGATGACCAGATCTCTTCTTCACAGCTCACAAGTGCTAGCATTAGGAACAATGTGAAGTCAGGTACCCCCTGTGAGCCTTTTCTCATCATTAGGTTTTTGAAAAATCTTCTAACACACACCACAACTTTTTAATTCTTATCAATTTTTACCTTTATGACTTGTATATACCCTCTGGATATAAGAGGAGAGCAACCAGCCACACAACAGGGTGATATAAGGGGGGAGAAGCCACATTCCTGTAGGCAGATCAAACATCTTTCTTTCGGAGTCATTAATGAGTCCTAGTTGTTGTGATTTATGATATAGCCAGAGGACAGTATTCTAAGGAAACCTGCAATCCTTCACACTGACTCAGTCTTCAAGGCACAGTAAAACTCTTAAGAGCAAACTTAATAATTACAGAGTACACCCATCTGTCACTATCAAAGCAAGAGCTGACTGATGTAACCAAAAGAATGTATTACAGATCTGAGAGCCAGAAACACTACAAATCTCTTCAGGTTTGATTCCTTGTCACTCCCCAGTTCCAAACAGCATCTGAAAAAAGGGAAGCAAGCTAACATTCAGTATTTAGTCATAAAACTTGCCTAGTTGTTCAGTGTTTTTTACAGAAGAAAACTGGAAGATGAGACAGGGAGATTGCTAAAGATTATCAGAACATGTAAATTTTGATTTCTTTGTACCCAGAATGTTTCTGAGTTCTCCACATTGCCAGAATATCAAAACCAAAGTAAAACAAAACTCACCTGTACTGCTTTTAAGGAGCTTCGGAAACTTTCAATCAACTTTATATAACCAAACTTTATCCACAAGCAGAACAGCCCCCTAACTAGAGCTGGGAGATGAGCCCGCCAGCATCAGTGAAAAGCACCACATAATTTCATTTGAAAATCTTGCTATTTAATTTGGATTTCCATGGAAAACAGGCTTATGCAATCTTGCTCCTTGTGCTCATCTGTCTGCAAACTATTTTGTAAAACAAATTTGAAGACAAGTAGCTGAGGTTTAAAAATGTAACAAAACAGACCTTGTTCCCAAAGCATTGGAAAACAGAGACAGTTACAGAAGAAAATAACAGTATGAAAGACTCCACCAGAAAAGCCACTCTGATCTTCCTACCTACTGACTGGGGAATTTATGCCAGGAAGTCCTTCCAACATACTTAAAAAACCCTCCAGCAGAGCAACATCTGCACTTGTCACACCACATCCACTTTACAAGCTCTTATACTGGAATACACTTTTTTAATTGCTCAAATATAGTCATGAGTCACAGCAGGCTTCCCATTCCCAGGGTATCCCATTCCTGAAACTGGCCAGTAAATATAAATTCCAGCTGGCAAGAAGTATACTTCAGACCACGCAGAGCTGCAGACAGGCTGGCTGCTCTGGCTACAAGGCAGCCAAAGGAGGAGCTCAGTAGCAGCATGTCACTGCTCCTGCTCTTCCCTACTTTACCATTTCAGAGGTTTAAAGCACCCTGAAATTCATCTATGTATAATCACTCAGGCTTATTTGCCATTTGTGAAATTTTGAGACTTCCTGAGCTCTAGCTTAGAACTAACCTTGATGGTGGTCCTGCTTTAACCAGGGAGCCAGGACTTTCTACCAGATGCCATCAGAGACCACTCACAACCTGAATTATCCTCCAAAATACTTTGCAGTGTCTATTTTAGCCCAGGCAAAGGCTAAAGAGCAACTGCATGCGTGGTTGTGTTAGCATACCTTGAGATCAGAGAAATGGTAGAATGGCACCAAGCAGCTGGAAGAGACAACCATAACTATAGCACACAGCCACAAGTTCACCCCCCCCAGTGGGATAGGGAAGAGAACTGGAAAAAAGCTAAAACCTGTAGGTTAAGAACAGTTTAAAAATTAAGGTATAATACCATACTAATGCTACTAATAATGATAACAATAAAAAGGGAAATAACAAAGTGAGAAATAAAAAAAAACCCAACAAATAATATGATAGCCAACACCATTGCTCATCACCTTCTAACCAGGGTCCTAGAACATCCCCAAGAAGCAATCAGCCCATTCCAGGTAACTCCCTCCAGTTTCTATACTGGGCGTGAGGTGCTGTGGTATGCAATACCCCTTTGGCGTCAGGTGTCCTGTCTCTGCTTCTTCCCAGTTTCCAGTGTCCCTCCTCCCTGGCAGAGCATGAGAGGCTGAAAAGTCCTTGATTGAGGTAAGCATTACTTAGCAACAACCAAAACATCAGTGTGTTACCAGCATTGTTCTCAGACTAAATCCAAAATACAGCTCTGTACCAGCTACTAGGAAGAAAACTAACTCTATCCCAGCCAAAACCAGGACACTGCTATTGAGCTCAAAACAGTGTACTAATCTCTGACACTTTAATGAAAAAAAAAACCCAAAAAACCCTAAACCCCAAAACCAAAACAAACCAAAACACAAAAAAACCTAAACAAACAAAAAAGCACCCCACAGAATAAAAACTAAAACAAAACAAAAACAACCAACCAAACAAAAAAGCCAACCACAAAACCAAAAGAACCCCACAACCAGACACACACACACACACACTAAAAAACACTTAAGGATAAAAATTGCATTAGGTTCTTTTAAAAAGATTTTTCTACACAGTATTAAATCCTTAGAAATCAAATTATCTTTGTTCCAAGTTTTACAAGATAAATATTTAGACTTAAAACAGTAAGAGTTTGACCTCTATTTACTATGCCAAGTTCAACAGCACCTTCAACCATTCCTTCCCCCCCCCTCCCCAAGGGATTAGTTCTTTTAAAAATAGGTATCATAGTGCAGTTACTGGAAAATGTAGCAGGATTGGAGTTTCACGTTATACTCTCTGATACTTTAACTAGTATTAAGGACAAACTGCATGTTTTGACAAAGTATTCAATTCAATAATTCATTTAAATTTATTCAATTAAAGCATTCTAAAATATAACGTCTTTCTGCTTTTACTTTCTTGCTAAGCGCTTGATTTGAAAATAACTCCAAACATTTCTGGATAGCCATTATTTGAAAGAATTTATCTTCACTGCAGTTCACTGGCGGCTCAGACTGTACTATTAATACCAGTTGTTCTAGATTACAACTGGATGTAAAGCAATCAAGTGCTTTTAGTATTCACTCTTTTCTGAAGCTTTTTTCATCTCTGGATCTCAAAACCCCTGGGAGACAGCTGAATCAGGTTCTGGCCTGGAGCTCATTTTGTTCCCAGCTCTGAAATTAACTGCTCCATGATCCTGAACAAGTCTGTCACTGCATTTGTCTGTGCATCCCCATCCTCTTCTGCTTGTTCACTCATATTGCCACCTCTCCTCAAATTGTCTCTCAGCAAGTTTATATTGCACTCACGGTAATTATATACTGATCTCAAAAGGGGATAAACTTGAGAGAGGAATGTCTTACTAAAGTGGTTTTAGTTCATTCAGCTATCAGTCCTTGTCTTCCCAATATCAAGTTCAATGTCACAACATCCCTTACTGGGAAGAGTCTAACTTCTTTGTATTTGTAAATTGAATTCAGTATTCTACTAGCCATGTGTAAAGTCATCTTCTCTTGACACAATTAACAGCAATGCTAACAAAAAAGTCAGCAGTGTTCAAGGCCAGGTTGGACGAAGCCTTGGGAAGCATGGTTTAGTGTGAGGTGTCCCTGCTTATGGCAGGGGGGTTGGGACCAGATGATCTTAAGGTCCTTTCCAACCCTAACGATTCTATGATTCTATGATTTTATATTCAGAGTTGCAATCAAAACACAGAGCCTCTGTAGTGCAGCCCACCTGCAATATGCAAGGTCCAAGTTGTCAGCCTTACAGCCATCAAGAGATAAGATGTGATTTGGTATCCATCATAATCTCTTACAGTCATTAAAGCCCCACATAAAATCTTTAGGAGATTGTGCTGTGGACTCACAGCATGAGCCACACATAAAGCAACATAACATAACATAAGATACTAAGAATAAAATGAGAAAGTATTTGCCATGACTAAAGACATATGGACAGACAATAAAATCCTAAGTGTTGGGCAGCAAAATTTATAGGGGAAACTAATTCTATACTTACAGCATAAAGCCACAGAGATCACTTCAGAGAAGCTGCGGAACGTCCACTCTTGGAGACAGTCACACTCAACTAGATGTGGCCATGAATAACCTGATATGATTGACTCTGCTTTTATCAGGAAATTGTATTAAGAGGATCTCTGGAGATCTCTTCCAACCCTAGTTATTCTAACTATAGTGTTATCTCACTATCAGGGACATTTATACTTAGTTTTTCCATATAGAAAGTGACACAGCCAAGAAAAAACAATAGCAACTAACATTAATCAGCCAATAAAGTACTGCCATAATAGAGAGCTGAAGAAACTTGAACAAGACCCTCTCATACTCCACACACTTTTTACAAACTATGTGGCTGAATATTATATGGAGATTGTCCTTGCACACAAAATAAATCTGGGATACTACAGTGACCACTAGCTTTACATAAAGTAGAGTGGATTTGTTTGAACTGTGTGAAAACAGCAACATGAGAATGCAGATCCCTGGTCCGTTTTAAAAAAATAACCAGCAAGCCTGCTTAAAGTGGGAGTTTTCTCCATAAATACATGACATAATCACAGGATCATGGAATAGTTAGGGTTGGAAATGACCTTAAGATCATCTAGTTCCAGCCCATAAAGCCATTTAAGAAAAAGAACACTTTCTTTAAGTATCTTCTGAGAACTTGTGGAATCAGCAGTGAAAGCCCCAACCAGGTACTTCTGTTTAAATTGGGAAACTATCAAATAAGCCTCAAAACACCATACAAATGTTTTCTGAGAATACAGTTTCTCCTGTGTGTGCATTTAAATTGACCAACAGCAAGCAAAACTGCCTTGGGTTTTGAGCAGCTACTGAAAAGCAGGTCTCTTGAGAGCTGAAGGTATCTGCCCAAATGTAGCACTCCTAGCTGTTAGAATAGAGCTGTGAGTGGCGACAGACGGGAAGCCAGCCTGCAAACTCGTGAAGATCTGATATAGATTATAAGATGAATGTTACCAAGAGAACAGTTCCAGCTACCATCACAGAACACCTAAAAGTACATTCATGGGCTAATTTCAGAATAATTACCAAACACTTTATCAGTTAATACTCTATAGTAATGTGAGCTCCTTTGAAAGCAATCTACTATGTTTAAAAATGAGTGGTTAGCAATGCTTACACAAAGCCAGTGCTTAAAATACTTCTGTACACATTAACTAGAAGCACAATCAAAGCCAATTAAAAGACTATTAAAGATGCCAAATTAATGTAAACAATAAAGCTGAAACTTCAAGTAGCAATTACATGCTTCACAAGTCAAATCTGGTAACAAACAACAAGTATTTAGATCATGCTTTCCATCCTTATAATACATGCAACAGGCACATCCTGGGACTGTATTTGTTGCACAGAAACAATGAATTTGAGAAAAACAAACAAACAAACAAAACACCAAAAAAAAAAAAAACCAAAACAAAAACAAAAACAAAAAAACCACACACAAAACCCAAAACCAAACCAAAACAAAAAACCAAACCAGAACAACCAAAACCACACAAATCCCAACACGAAGAAAAAAAAAACCAACCCAAACACAAACCCAAACCCAAACCAAAACCAGAAAACCCAAAACAAAAAGCCAAACCAGAAACTAACACACCAGGAGGTAGAAGAGACATAGCTACAGCTTGTTGCTACATGCTCCATGAAAGAGATGAAAGGAGCACACCAGCAACACCAGGGCAACAGCGTTGCTGGGAAATAAGGAAAGAATCAGATTTTTGTCAGGGCATCATCCTGAGCTGGGCTTTGCCAGTGCATGTTTAAAATCATCTGCATCATTACAACCCTACCTAGCACATTCACTCCCCCCAAAAAATCCTTACAAATGCCAGCATACTCCTTCCCAAATACCACAAGGAAAGACATTATTACCCGTGTTCTCTTGCAACCACCCAAAGCTTCCAGCACATTGCAGGAAGCCTTTGCTCTTCCACCTCTCTCCAAACCTACTGCAAGAGTTAAGAAAATGTCAGCCTACAGAAAAGTTCCTATCTACCTTCACTGCAGATTCAACTGCTGCCCTTACACACTTCAGTGGACAATTGAATGATGGTACAAAAAACACATTTATGATTGCTTGAAGGCTGACATTATAACTTGTACCTTAGGAAAGCTATTAGCCATGAGACATGCAGTTAAGTATCCTCCTCCTTTTTTCTCAGGTCCACTTTAAGGTGTTGTGTATTTCATTCTTAAAGAGGAAACCTGGAAACCCAGTTGTGAGACAAACAAAATAAACAGAAATGAACTCTGAATAAAAATGTATGAAAATAAAGAACAGTCGGTACCATCCTGAGGCTATACATGACTGTAAATAATACTGTATATTAATGCAAGCAATCTGACTGCAGTGCGCATCATGGTGAATTTTTAAATGTGATGAAGCAATTTAAAGCAGGTTTACCCTTTCACTACTTTAAGTCATTCCAGTTTCAGTTACTCTTAAAGGATATGGGTAATGCACCCTGAGAAATAGGTATGATGTGATAAACACCCTGATAATCCCATTTTAACAATGTTTGCATTGGTTCCTTGTCATACTATTTTCCTACTTTATTTACAGAATTAAATGAAGAGATTAACAGTCAAATATTTTGATCAATTATATCAACTATGGCTGAGAAAATAATTTTGCTATAATAAAACCAGAAAACTAACATTAAAATAAACCACTTTCAGATGGGTACATCCAAATCCCACAGAATGGTAAATAACTGATCAACTGGCACAGTGAAGAAGTTACAAATGCAATAAATCTGTTTGTATACACGAGTGCCAGATGTCCTCCACACTACAGGTTGTGCCAAGTTCTACATTCAAAATACAAATCCGGCCTCTTTTTTATGAAAAAAATAACATCTTCTCCTTTTCTTTATAATATTGTGTCATCAGAATGCACACTAGGAGAAGTTGCAAGTATGTATCTCTACAGGCTGCTTGAAAGCAAAGAATCTTTAAGACAGTTTGCCAGATTCTCATCTGCCACTTAAAATTGAGTCTGTATTTCTCAACATGTGAGGTTCATTCAAATCCATTATATGGGTCATCCTAGAAAGAGTCACACTTTTTCCTTTTATCCCATTACTTTCAATAACAAAGCTTTTCATCTAGAAAAGACTCGATTACATGAGAAGGTACTTTATGGCAACTCAGCACTGAAGTACATAAAAATAAGGGAAGCTATGTTTATTCCCAAAGCAAGTATTACAAAGCTCTGCATTTTCAGATGGCCAAACTGATGAATACAATTTTGTCAGTCTGTAAAGAGCAGTTAGCAAAGACAGAAAACCTCATTTCTGTCCTAGAGCACACAGGAGGGTGTGAAAACGAGGGGGGAAAAAAATAATTAATTCCAGACCACAGACTCAAAAATGTCCCAAAGCAGCCAATAAAACTGAGGAATGCAGAGAAATCTGAGGCACTGGTGCAGCTTAACAGCCTCAACAGTCAGCAACATTACAGACAGTTTTCCAACATGACTGTCCCTCTCACACTACTTCAGAGTTTTTAGTTTTCCTCATAACTAGCCCCAAACTCACATTTTTCCACAGTCTGCCCCATAAACTTAATAGTCATTTTTCTTCAAAATAAAATAAAAAAATCCTTCCTTGAAAACCAAGTAATAAGACCTAAAGCTGTTATTATGGAACATCCATCAAGCTACTGGATAGATGACACCTGACAAACGGGAAAAAAAAAAGTAACACTAATACTGCTGAAACACACTATCTTGCTAGCACATGGTCTTTTACAATTTCTTCACTGTATTTATTCTCCTAAGGAAGAAAGCATTTTGCCTGGTGCCTCAAGATGTGAGACCTTGCAGTTTATTGCCATTCACAATTTACTGGACCTGAAATGAATTGACCCATGGAGTATGGCAGCATTTCCAATCTGGACATCAAGCTGCTCACCCTGGCCTTTAGAAACATTTGTGCTATGACCTCATACAAACCATCTGCTATACATATGTACACCTATGGAAGAATTCAATTAATCTAGTGCTAACAGAAGTGACCAAAGAGAAATATTCTTTCCATTTTGGATGGCAAGAGCATTAAGGAAAAAAAAAAGTATCAAATTAAAGTTTTCATTATACTAAAGGTGGTTTCATCCCAGTGTTAAGAACATTCACATACTTTTGGACATGACAGATGTGATTTTAAGTTGGTGCTTCTCTGTATATTTATACCAGTGAAGTATATTAGTGTAGAAGCACTGTATGTCATGTACATTGCTCCTATGTACCTGATGCTCAAATTTACATTTATTCTAATGACATCTATATTCCCTGCTAAAGGCATCAGGGGCCTTTTCACGCTGCCTCCTGGATCACTCCGTTAAGTGTTGATAATCTCAGTCCTTAGTACTCAACTTCTTATTTACAGTTCTGTATCATACCCTCCCAGATATCTTCTCAGCTAGGAAAACTGAATACACAAATTTACCATCATTTCCAGGGAATTCTCTCTGTATCATGTTAGTTGCTTTCAGATAGTTCAGAATTCACCCATTTTCTTCTCGCTGTCATAGCTGCAAATGCTCAAATTTGTCACATTCCAAAACCAGCCTATTCCTAAATTAAAATGCTTGTATTTCTCAGAAGGATTAAGTAGAAAACTTTTCAGGTTTTGGTACAAGAAAACAAACAAACAAACAAAACAACCAACCAACCAAAGAAACAAAACAGAAAAAAAACCCAAACAGAAAAAAAAAAAAGCCCCCACACCCAAGAAACAAAAACCCAACAAAAACCATTGCCCACTGTTCTAATGCAACAGGTTGCAAGATTATTTTAATCATTACAGCTAAAAAATGCTGTCACCCTGTATCTTGTCCAAAGCAAGTACTAAAATATGATGAAACATTAATGCCTTCTGCCAAGAGTGAAAACAAAACTGTTACAAGAACAGTAGTTTTCCACTCTTGATGTGGGTCAATAGATCCTGCAAGCACTTGACCTCAAATCTGCCAGACCTTTGTCAACAATTCATATAAAACATAAAACAGCCATTTCCAAGCTATAATCCAGCCCTCATTACTAAGCCATAATTCAGCCCTGTGAAGTAACAAAATAAGCAGCACTCTGGGGGAGTGAGCAGAATTGCAATTTTCTCTATTAGTTGTTAAATTTTATGCAAAGTTTTTCATATTATGAAGCATGCTACCGTATAGTGCGTGCCTGACTAACCCAGGTGAGCTTCAAAAATTAAGTTCCTAAGCTCTTTAGAGTTAAATCAACTCCAGATTTCACAATTAGTAATCGTGAAGTAGAAAAGCAAAATTGCTTTTCTAAAATCCTGCCTAAAATTCATTTCAATACTGTAGCAGACTACAGTAGGAAGGATAAAACACTTTTGAGAGAAAACAAAAGCAAAAAAAAGACGGTAACTAAATACATACAAACAGGCCAGAAATGACACATTTTACCTTAGGATATTTTTAATAAGACTTACTTTTTTCCCCCGTCTTTTAAAATTAATTCTCTAGTAGCATGTTTATAGTGCACTGGAACTCACAGTCTGCAGTAAAAGACCACATTCACCTGGTTGTGACCATATCAAAATACTCTGCGCCCTGCTATTGTGCAGTGTACCCCTGTGCCACAGAATTATCCTTCAGAACTAGTTCTTTTGTTTTTACAGTACTTTCTTACCCTCACAACACTGCTGGCACATTTTCTAAGGCTAATCAATGTCTCCCTGAAATAAGAGCAACCAAAAGCAAGAACTGACCACTATAATCAATAAGGTTAAGTTTGACGTTTTCAATACCCCCGTTGTTCACTTTTTAGTTTCCCATACATTTTTATTAGAAATGTTATGAACATACTTGTACTACTATTCAAGTGATCTTTCCCACCTCCACTAATGCTGTTACTAGCTCAGTAGCAAAGGTTAGGTCTGTAGAAAACTAGTCTACTTCCAGGTTTTACGTTGGAAATGAGGAGAAACACAGTCCCTGGCTGATGACTACTGGTAGGAATCACTTCTATAGCTACAGTTACAGCAGGAAAACAAAACAAAACAAATAATCAAGAAAAACCAACCAAAGGAAACAAAAATAAATCACACAGCTGTTATTCTACCCACAGCACAACCCACTGTCAGTGGTGATAATGAAATACACTGATTCTATTCCACCTTGAGGACTTTGCAGTTTTAATACAACTCACTCAGATAATACTGCTCACTCAGATAAAAAAACAAACCTCCTGCCAGAGGTATGTGTAGTCCCAAATATACTGTAACTTGCATGTACTGCCACTTTCCTATCCTTCTCTTCAGCATATAGCATACTTACTATCCCTCACATTTATTAATATAAATAGGTGTATTCTAATGAATTTATGTTGTGGAAGAAATTCTAAATTCAAGAAATATGCTTGGTTTTCAGTTTTTCCCAACCTATGTTAGCCACAAAAATTTCTCACCCACTCACTCACTTATCATAGAGAAGCTAGCCACAACCAGTAGTGACATAATTTTTTTAATGAGAACAAAAGATGGCTTGGTTCTTAATCAACAGAAAATAAATTCCCTCCAACCCTTGAGAAATAAGAAGAAACACTTGAGTCATCTCATGATGATTGACTTAATAGCTACAATATGTATATAGAAACAAAAATGTTAATTTGGCAACCAGACAGTTTTCATCTGAAGCTGGGTGACAGCTAAATACAATTTGTGTTTTAAGGACACTCTCTCAAATAAACCTGTACATTTTGCAAACAGTACTACAGTAGCAATACTTTCATGGCTTAAACCCAGTAATCATCCAAAATAGTTTCATGTTATCCCTGAGTGGTAAAGAGTAAAGAATGGATTAGGTTTTTAATTAGTTAGCAGAATACTACTGCTCCCAGCTGTTCACAAGAGAGCTCTATGTTCCAGAAGTGGGGGGTAGGCAGACTGTGATAATTCCTAGAATATTTCTCCACTGCAACATGTCTAAACCGCTCCATCATACCAAACACTGCTCATTCCTCAGAAAATTAAGAATTTAAGGTCAACTTTAAAGGCCAGTTATTTTCATCATTAAGCAGACCCAAGCTGCGGGTCAATAACATCCCCCCTTCCAATATTTTTCCTCTCTGTTTGCATCACTATTAAATTGCTGATCTATTCAGGAGAAAGTAGGTGAAGGGGGAAAAAGGAAAAAAAAAAAAAAAGTTGAAGTAATCGCTCTACTCCGATACTTCTTTCATGCATGTTCTTTGAACTGGTGCTTCATTAAGACTAGATCTAGTGCTCCTTTTAACAAAAAATACAACTTGCAGACTTACATCTCATTTCTTGAAGTCCCTTTTTCCCCTTGCTTCCTTCCCCACCTTGCATTCATTTTGTTAGGCAAGGGAAAGAGAAGCATTTTAAAGAAGCTGAAGAAATTCACGTATTCCAACATTTACTCCACATATAAAACTGACAGTTTTCCTATAGGTGTCAACTATATTTCTATTTCATGATAACACAGCCCTGAAAATGCCAGAAAACTTCTCTAATCACCTAAGATGCTCAACCAAGTCTTTATACTCAACATGTTACCATGCATCAGTTTTAAAACACAAAGTATCATTGATAAAGAGAGATCCAAGCAACTTATTCCACTAGGGTATATATATTATTTCAACCTAAGATACTGCAGGCAGTGTTTTTCTTGGCAGCTGTAGCAGGGCTGGTGTTTCAAAGCTCTGAAGCCAAAGCTCAAAATTTTAGCCACTGAAGAAGTTAAAAAACTCCTTCAATGAAAAATCTGTGTCCTACTATTATTATGAAGCTGAATACAGATAATATTTATTTAACATTGTAAATGATTATTCGCAGGGTCAGTAAGGTCTAAAGATAGTCTAAACTTACTTACATGCCATCACTGAAGGGTAAGGTAACAGAGTCAGATCCAGCTGCAAAGCTTGCCACCTGACACTAAGGCTCACACCAACATCCAGTGAAAAGTCCTCCCATCTCCAAGCAGTTGAAAAAGCTAACCCTTGAAGCAACTATATCTCTTAATGCAAAATATACTGCTTATCGATATCCACTGCTTTCAAAGTAAGTGCCTCTGTCTTAGCTGACAAGTTGAATGCCAGCTCTGAGCTTGACATGATGTATTAAAAAGTCAAATTATCTCATTACAAAAGTTTTTAATGAAAACACAGATGAATACAAATGAGAGTACCTCTGCAGGGAACTCCAATGACAAATCAAGTCTTTGTCACCAAATGAATGACACATTTGATTAAAGAATTTTCCCCAAGCAAAAATAATTTCACCCGCACACCAGTCACATTTTCTCAAATGCAAGCAATTTCCTTTAATCCTTAAAAGCCTGCGTGCAATGCACAGTTACTACACAGAGCTGTAAGAAGCTACATTTCCAAACAAGACTGGATTAAGGTTTATTGTACTGAAAATCATCTTTCTCCATTGGCTGTCCTATGGATTTTTAGGGTATGAGACACTTGATCCAATTATTCTTACACAGAAGAGGGTCTGAAAAACAAATAGCTTAACAAAAGCCCCAAGAAGAATACTGCTCAGAGTGTGCATATCATATATACGCTGCACCATGGGATGAGTCCAAGGAAGGCAAATACATGACTCTGATGAGCCAGCTACCACAGACTATAAAAGTTGGCAAGAAACAGGTGTGAACTTCATATCGGAAGCAGCGACAGCAAGTGTGAAGGGAGAAGACACAGCTACAGTTCCTGACACGGTGCCTTTCTCCACCTGATACCCTGCTGGAAACGATGACATTTTCACAAGAGCAGTCGGGTTGTTCCCAGTACATTTATCAGCATCACGCCTTGCAAATACTGTTCAGCAGGGTTATGTGCACGGGCTTTAAGAGAAACAAAAGACTGGGAATACACAGCAATAAATCATATATGACATATTTCAACATAACATATTTTAAGCGGGAGCAATTCATAAAAACAACAATGGCTTGCGGCTCTGTTAATCAGCTCTCCCTCCCGAAGTAAGGTATTTGGCAATGCCTCACTCTTTAGGCTAGTGTTACGGTATGCGATGTGATACTGAGCTTTGTACGGTACCTCTCCCTGCAGCTTCCAGAGTATGTGTGCACACACATTTATCTATATTCCCGCCGCACGCCGGCCCCCAAGGATAGCTCAGGGCTTCAGAAGCTCTCCGCAGCTCTGCAGCAACGCCAAAGGCACCAGGCTGAAGGGAGGTAGAAGAGGTCCGGATCTTTCCCGCAGCCCCACCGCCGGCCCTGGCAGCCCGGCACTGCGGGGCGGGGGAGCAGCCTTACGGGGACTCCGGGCGAGTAGAGCCGCCTGACGCCGCGGCGGGCAGCGCATCCACCTGCGCAGCGACTGCCCCGCTGGGGTCGGGGGAGCCTGACCACGGCTTCCCCTCCAGACAGCCCCGCAACCTGGAGAAGAGCCCACTTTGGAATACCCCCACCCCGCCATAACAGCCCCTCCTCCGCCTCGCCCGCACCAGGTCGGGCACCGCTCTCCGTATCAGCACCCATCCTAAGCCCCATGCTAGAGCGGGCGGCTCCGCACCCTTTTCTGCCCCACTAGGGGGAGAGACCCGGCGGTGGCGACCGCAGCCGGCCCAGCCCAGTCCTCGCCCGTCACCCTGAGCTCACCGCCCGCTGGGCTCCCGCCTCAGGCCGCCGACTTCTCACTACACTGCTCGGTCCCACCGCCCTCTCTCGCCAGCGGTGAGCCGCAGCCCCGGCAGCACAATATGGCGAGCGGCAGCCTCCGCAATGGAGCTCGGGAAATAGAGGGGAGTTACATATTCATGGCCGGGGGTGGGCAGGGGGAGCGCGGATGGAGCTGCCGTGACCGGGCCGCCCAGCTCCCTCCCGCCTTCTCTGCCTGCCGAGGTACGGCGCTGGCGGGGGGCTGCTGTCTGCTTTCCCCGCCTTCCTCGCACCCCTGCTGCTGCTGCCCGCGCCCCGGCTCCCCGCCGCCTGTCAGCGCCAGTGCCGCGCTCCTGCCCTCCTCATCGCACTTCTGGTCTCGAGTGCTGGGCGATGCGGCACAGAGCGCGGCGGGGCTACCCACGGCCGCCCTCCCGCCCTCCCTCCCTTCCCTCAGCCCGCGGCCGTCGCTCTCCCGCGCCATGGCCTCTCTCCATTAACAGCCTATAGCAGGGC
>JBCJKH010037469.1:0-10614 GCA_039877255.1 Loriculus beryllinus | reverse complement strand
TGGCCCCCCCATTGCCCCTATAGCCCCCCCCCATGTCCCCTCCCCATCGGAGGCGGTTGAAGCAGAACGAGTTTATTTGGGGGGAGGGGGGGGGGCAGCGCAGGGGTGGGCACGGGGGGGCCCATCAGCCTGATAGATCTGGGGCCGTGGGAATACCTCCTCGGGAGAGAGATGTACGCTCCGGCAGAGGGGTTTGCAGCTATTTTGGCGTGCTTAAAAGCTGTAGAGAAGTGTCTCTATGGGTAGTGTCTCTATAGTCTATTTCACGTGCTGTGTGTGATACAAAGCTGGTTTGTGTATTTACACATATTACATACATACAATACACTATGTATAATGTGTATCAACCAACATTATTGTGTATTTATACACAGTATTTAAGAGCTGGGATGTCGTCGCCCCCACCGTGCTTTCTGCACTCATCTGCTGTCCCTCCCTGCCCGCTGTGTCAGGCAGTGTCGGCAATAGGGGAGGCTGAACTGGTTCAAGGAGGTAATGCTACTAAAGCAGGCAAAAGCAAACTGCTCAGCTCTTCTTCAGTAACGAAGGTGACAGCCAGATGGGTTCCTTAAGAATTGCTGAGCAAATATTTTTTTAAGTCTGATTTCTTAAAGATGCAAGGCATATTGCAGAACTGCATCCCATGTGTAGTTGCATGTAGGTATAAGGGAGTAATTCTGTTGGTGTTTGCTTGCTGTTGGTTTATTGGTTCTGCATCCTCTAAATTTTAAGCCAATTTCAACTAACTCAGAAGGGCAGATTTGAAGGTAGTAATTCTCAGAGTTAACGTTCCTGTAAGTTCTGTGACCATAGCTGGGCAAGGGAGAGTGGATTTATCTGCAAAGAGAAAAAATATGCAGTGTACATTTCAGTCATTAATATTGAAATGTCAACATTGGATAGAGGGATTATGCCATTGTGGAATGGAATGCCTAGGAACTGGAAAACCCCGCTTTCAAAATGGGTATTCCTGTAGGATTCAGTGGTATCCAGTAAGGAGCAAATCTCAGTTGAAGCTTTTCATGGTAGATATGCATATTTCTCTTCTCTGTGGATTCTCCGATGCTCTGTTTAAGACAAGCCTGAAGCTTGATATAATTTGGTTAAAAAATCTGACAGTCATGAGATGCAGTTCCCTAGGAAATGAGGCTTCATATATGTTACTGCTTACAAATCTATTGGTCTTACCTGCACTTCACTTACCCTTTGTATAGCCAATGTGCTTAGATATGCCTTTTTCTTGCTTATGTCATGAGCAGGTAATTTCTGCAATACAGAGCTGAAAAGCAGCTCCTCAAGGCTGCAGACAGTTAATGAATGCACAGAGGAAATGATTTAATGTAGGTTGAATTATGTCTTACGTGCTTTGCTGGGACCTGCCCTCAGCTGGGCTATCTCCTTTCATTCTCCAGCATGAAGTACCAGGCAGTTCTTAAATACAAATGTGCTCGTGGAAGCAGCTCCTGGTAAGGATGCAGAGAATTTCACTTCATATTGCTGCTGCCTTAGTGTTACCATCAATAAATTTCTCAGACAGCTTCTTTGGCAGATGAGGCTCATTGACCTACCCGTTTACCATACCAGCCATAATGCAGTGTTTTTTAAAGGCTGGTTTTGGCAGTCAGTCATCTTTAACAAGTTGAAAACTTGAGCTTGCATAATTTTAATTCTTTTGGAATTTTGCCTTTGACAGTGTTGACAACAGCATCAGCTTTTAGCTGAATATATTGTCTCATGAACCCAGGCTGACGGAAATGGGGCCAGGCCTCTCATTTCCAACTGTTCACCCTGTCTGTTTGTTGCCTGGGCTGTACGCCTGTACGCAGGCAGAGTTGTGTTGCATGTGAAGCAGGTAGTCCATGCAGCTTGCACGCTCCCACTATGCAGGTCAGAATGTGTGCTGATCTATATTACTATTTTGATCCGCCTTTATGCGTGACTCAGCTTCCTGCCACAGTATCTGCCACCTCTGTAGAAGCTGAACTGGACAGATGCCTCAGAGTGGTAATCTCTTCAGCTGCCCGGCTTCAATCTGTCTGCATTTGGGGCTCAACATCGTCAGATTCAGCACCTGTGAATTTAAAATGCTGGGAATGAAGTACAGTAAAGCTGAAATGGAGAGGATAAAGAAGTGATTACAGAGAAACTAATCTGTTCTGTTACCTGAGACTTAGTCCATATGAAAGCACTCTAGGTTAACTCAGTTTGGAGATTAGTTGGTAGCTTTTCTTAAATTAAAAATATTTTTTTTTTTAATTCAATGAAAATAATATAAATGAATGCTATGTAAAGCCAAATACAAATCATACTGCTGTGTTCATTAGAAAACACACATCAAAATTATCCTGTTTCATACTGAATAACAGATTTTGTAGATTTTTCACTTAGGAAAATGTACTGCTTTAGAAATGATATTTTAGAATTGGTGTCTGTATTTGATTTCCAAACTAGTTAAATGGAAACTGCCTGAGCAGAGATTCTCATCCTGTAGAAAAGATTGCAGAGCACTGCCTGAAGGCATGATCCCCAAACTTTTGCACTGACTTTACTGTACTTGGGGCAGATCTTTTGTGTCTGCCATTAAAGTTAATGCAAGAAGTATCCTGGTGCTGAACAGGAATAAAAACAAACGTGTAATTCTGCAGTTGGCTTCGTATAAACATGACTGAAAAAACATAAATCAATAAAGTAGCAGGGAATGTTTACTGGTATGCACTCAGTATACATTCTTTTTTTCCTTTTATCTGAATGCTTCTTGGTGATCATTCTGGCCTTATTTGCTCCAAGTTCAGATATATTTAAGTGATGCTACAGAATGCATCTGTTGGTTAAAAAAAAGTAAATTATCCAAGTTATTCTGATGGCCTGATCCTGCTGTAACTCAGACAGAGCAGTCTCACAGAAATGGTAAGACTCTGGAGGTAGAAAGAACTATGATATGCTCAGTAGTCCTGATACAAATCCATGGAGATCAGTCACTAAGTTGTTTGGCTTAAACCCACCATAAATAAAGGTTTGCAGTTTACAAACAACTTTCTGAGGCATGTCATTCTGAGTTGAGTTTTGTTTAAAAATGGGCATTATATTGCATAGCCTAAGATCTTGGGAAGTAATATGAGTGATACAGGCAGTGTTGTGATTCAGACTGTGAGAAATAAATCTATTCTGCCTGAAAGATCCATTTATGGTTTTGTTCATATGTGCTCTTTAGGAAATCCGGTATCAAGTATGTGACAGGCTCATAATAGTGGAGGTTTTTTTATAATACCTTTCAGATAAAGTGTTTTGCCCTGTACTAAAATGCAGCCAGTGAAGTATGACTTAAGTACTTAAAATACCCATCAGTTCTCACATGTTTGGAGCCTGGTTTTGCCAGGGGCTGCATGTTGAGCTTTCCTATTGTCCTCTTTCCAAAATGGTACCTATTCGCAGGGACTGGGAATACAAAGTTTTAAGATCAGGTCAAAAATCAAAGTTTAAGGGTCAGAAAATTGACCAGCATTTCCACTTTTCATGTAGAAGCTAAAAGACTCTGGAGTTATGTCTTCTGATTGAATACTAACTTAAAGCCGAGTGGTTTTTTGCCACTCCCTAGCAAGCTGGCCCAGTTTTAGGAGCAGGCAAAGCAGGCAGTTGCCTAGAGCGACAGACAAAAGGAGGCAATAAAATCCCGTTTTAAGCAAGCAAGAGACCCTGTGACTCTGTGCCTGTTCCTGCCTGTTTAATGAGGACTCGGTGAATTCCCCAGGTGTCAGTCTCAAGTTGCTGAGGTACTGAGACTGAGCAAGCTCTTCACGACCAGAACCATGGCTGCAGTCCTCTTTTTTGAATATCCCATCTATTTGTTCTTGTCTCTGCTTCAACTTCCTGCTGCTGAAATGTGAGGAGAAACTTTCTGTGATCCTTCTCTGCTCCTTTTTCTTGACAGTGCTGTATTACTTTTGCTGGGGTGGTTGGATTGGCAGGAGTGCAGGGGCAGATGTGCTGAGACTAGATAGCTCACAGAATTCATGCTTCACTAAAAAAAAACCCTGTTATTATTATCCTTGCAAATTAGGAATGACAGGCTGCTGAGACTTACTGAGTTTATATTTATATCAAGAAACTGATTGCAAGAAATAAGAGATGTCTTAGGAAATCATACATGGGTGCTGGGTTCCTGTAAGGACCCTTTACAGCCATTTCAGGGTTGGTTGTTAGCTTTCCTTGGTGTAGACTTCTATTTTCCATCTAATTTCAAGTGCTAAAAATGTTTGTTTCCTTCCCTTCTTCCCCCATTGTTGTACTCTGACACCTCTAGGCTTTTGGGATGAATCTCTCCCATACTGTGAATAGGTTGCTGGATCAGGCTTTGCCAATAGACTCAGTGGTAGCTTTCAGTCTCACTGACAGCATAGTTATAAGTTCTAATGGAGAACCTGTCTGGAGTGATAGTCATTTCAATATACCTCTCTTCAGAGGAACTACTTGAGCAGCAGAGTTTTGTGAGCTAACTGCAAGGTTTGAGAGGCAACGCTATATTGGTTCTCATCAGGTTCAGTTCGGTTTTGCATGTCATGCAAAGTCATACACTGAAAGCTTACCACATACATTGGTAAGTTGGCATCCACTACACATCAAGATCCTTCATAGCAGGGTAGGAAATGTGTATGAATTACAAAAAAAAGACCATCCAATCTTATAATAAGAAATAAGAATTTGGAAAGCATGTTACATTTCATTAGACCTTGCAACTTTAGTCAGTCACTGGGTCACATCAGGAGGAAATTTATGAGAGGCAGATTATCTTGTATTTGCCCACTGGAATGATCTTAAACTTTCTCTGAAACACCTACATTAGTACAGAAAGGATGCTAAACTTTGGTCTCATAAAAGAAGGACAAGTTTGAGTTTCTGTGTTTTTTAGTCCAGGAATACATTTTTTCCTGTGAGTGAGCTGTAATGAAATTCTGGCAACTTCTTTGTGTTCTCTGCACAATTCAATAATAAAAAAAATTTCTTTTTCCATTTTCTTATTTTGCTTTTTAATATACACTGTGTTAAGTCTCCAAACCAAATCATTTTCACAAGTGCTAAGGAGGGGACTCCAACCTGGAATAAGAGTTCCAAATATAGAGGCATAAGAAAGACCCTGATATTCAGGAGCTGCCAAGCAATGTGATTATGTACTTGTACAATATACAGATTAATTTATATTAAAAGGAAAACAAGGAAAATAATACTTCTAAGGTGGTTAGGCTTGTACCTTTGTAACAATGGTACTTCATTCTTGCCTCCAAGTCCCAGTCTTATTTGCCAGTGGGTGCTGGCACAAGGAATTTCATTTTACCCTAAAAACAGTGCACCACCAGGAATCACCCTTAACCTCTGGAATGACAATGGTCTGGGGATGGAAGAGGGCTGTATGAGGTTTTTTCATTTCTTTCTTCTTTTTAAGCTTTAGAAATTTTCTGTTTCCTTTGAAACTTAGCAAACATAGCCTTTTCTCTTAAAATGTTGTAAGTGGCTATACCACATCTTTATTTTTATCTCATGTCACACTTGATTGAAAGGTTCTTCACAGCTAAAATAACGTGATGAAGGCATGGAAATTGTTTTTGTTGTAATTTTACTGGAAGCTTTAAAGAGATCTGTTTCTTCATCGAGAATTAGTGTTCTCTTGCACACATAAATAGATGTACGCTCCCTAAGGATAGACACACGAGTACGTGCACAGTCAAAAGATACTCAAGGACGTATGGATTGCTATATTCACACAGAGAGTATGCAGTAGTAAAATTTCCAAGTTACTTTTTCAAATTTGCCCATACAGCTTTAAATTTTACCCTGTTGCACATATACATTATAGCAATCTTTAATTAATTGGCCCAGTACTCTGTTTTACCATCCTTTGACATAACTCAGTGCTGGAAAGAGGGGTGTTCACTTAATAGAATTCAACCGCTGATCAGTGTGCCTTTGGTGGCATACTTGCAGCTCACTATTCAGACTGTTAGAAGACAAAAGTAGTCTTTCCTGAGCTCTTCCATGTAATTTTCCAAGCTAGTAAGTATATAAGCACTTCCAAAATCTGAATAACACCCAAGACAGGAAGTTTCCTTACTGAAGCATACTTGTTCTGCTGAAGCACAGGAAAATTAACACCTAAAGTATCCATTAATTTTGGATGCCCTCTCTGAGATACCAAGGACTGTGTTTTTTCAAAGTAACTGCTATTAGATGTTAACTACAAGACAAAATTTTTATCAGCTTCGATTGCAGCTGACAGTGTTCAGTGTGTTTGTCTTTTAACCTTCAGAATTCTATGTCAGGTGCTCAGAAAATGAAGAACCTAGACTTAATGACCACCCCTGAAAAACTTAAATGACTTAATGAGCATCCTAGGAAATCTGTAGTGGAAGCCAGGATGGAATGTAGTTCCTTCCCTGCCTGGATCAACATTCACTTTCTTAGCCATGAAATCATCTTTTATTTTCCTGTAATTCCTTGCCTCATTCCTGCACCTCCTAACCTCAGCTAAAAATAAATCAGCAGTCTGCTTGGTTTTATGATCCTGCATCATCCTTAAAGGTTATTCATCCTTACAACATAGTCAAAATATGCTTCCATGTGTTTTTAACTTACTCAATGAGCTGCAATTTCCCCCCTTATCTCACCATGACAGTCTTCTCACATGCTCAGTCTGCTTCCATAAGGACTTTCCCCTACTTCACTCTGCATTTTTTATCCCATTGATCTTGTCTCGCCCAATTATTTTACCCTGTTCCTAGTTTCTTGTCCAATGTGTCTGTCTCCATCACCAATCACCTGTTTTTTACTTCTTTTAGCTACTGGTCCCAGTTTCTGAATATGCTCTCTGTGTGCAATCTCAGTGATTGTCTTCACCTTGTCCTCATCTCTTTGGCCAACCACTCTTAAATATTCTGTCCCTGTGCTTTCTAGGGATCATGACATGATGCAGAGCTGTTTTGATCTCCCCTTCTCTCCTGTTCCCCATCTTCAGTCCTCCCTTTCCCCTCTGCCTTCTCTGTTTCTCCTACTCCCAAGGGTGGTGGGATGGTCCCTGCAGCTCTGTGAAAGACTCATCCTAGGACAATAAAAAGGAACTTTAGTTATTAAAGGTATATAGTGGTAGTGGTGACAAGTATGGTAAAGTTCCATATGGTGAGAACATTTGAAATGGACCTTCTGGGTCCTTGCATCCTTATGATGGAGCTTCTGGGTGTGGAAGTTGCTTAAGGCAGGAAAGAAGACGGATACACACTGCACTCCCTCTATGGAAATGCAATCCAAATACAAACCAGAAAGCAAAGGAGGATGAGGGACAGAAGGCTGAGATGTTTCTCAGTCTGCCCAAGTTTCTGTGCTGCTGTTTTTGCATAGATTGTTATGGCAAGTAATCTTGGAATTTTATTCGAAACAGCAATTACGTAGAGGCTGAGCTTAGTGGGTATGTACGTATCGGCAGAAGAGTTAAGAGAGAACCATTTGCTGTGCAGGATTTTATGAATGTTTTCTTATTCTAAGTGAACCTGCTTACCAATGGTTGCTTACCTGCTGCAGATGTGGTAAGT
The DNA here is from genome assembly GCA_039877255.1 of Loriculus beryllinus. Lineage (NCBI taxonomy): Eukaryota > Metazoa > Chordata > Aves > Psittaciformes > Psittacidae > Loriculus > Loriculus beryllinus. The sequence continues at coordinate 3,040 of JBCJKH010037469.1, read as the reverse complement.
GAATTTTAAATAGGTAAGTTGAAATCCTCATACTGCAAGGTTGCTGATGAATAAAAGTTTGACAATCTGACTCTACATGTCTGCGTGTGTGTATTTAGTATTTTGTACACATTTCATGGAAAATAAAATTGCCACTCTGATGTGTTTGTGCTAATAGAAAACAAAGCCATTTACATGCTGTTGTTTACATGATTATGGGATATATTGACATGGCAAGTTTAGTTTAGACGTATGAAGACCCAGGGGAGTGGGACTATAATAGTAACTTTAATTTGTCTTCTTAGTGCCAGCCAAAAAAAACCAAACCAACCAAACTGCTAAGCTTTGTTTTACCTGCAGGCATTCTGTAAAGCAGCTGTCACTTTTTTCAGTCTTATTTAGTACATGCCATCATTTTTTATCTGGCTCATGAACTGATACTGAAGCTATGCTGGGGGAAAAGGAAGCTCTCCACCTGCTCCAAGTCCAGAACAAAGTGCTTCATCTTGGAGACAAGCAAAAGGGAGTTTCTCTGATTGTTCTGCCACAGAGATTATGGTGGTAGATTTCTATCTTTAGTCTACTGTTGCTAAAACTGATTTCTGTAAGTCAGTGGAACATGGAGTACCTTATTACCAAGTGCCATCACAGACATCTTTTGCAACCGTTGCTGTGCCACAGTTATACAGTGTTGTGATCTGAAGTGTTATGAAGGCCCTTACTCAGCATGAAAGTAAAAAAAAAATTGCTGAAGAATCATGAAGACATCTGTTATCATCCAAGGGTGAATTTTGATTTGAAATAATCTTTATTCCCCAAATAAAATCTGTCGCTTGGGTCATTGCGTCTATAAAATGTTTACTGGTTTTTATTTATTTTTTTAACAGAAGCAAGAACAGTTTAGATCTATTATTGTCAGTTTATCATATTTGGCAAGTCATGTAAATAATCTGATAATGTAGGTTAAACCAGCAGATCCAAAAAGCATTTCAGAGCTCTCAGCTATACAGTTGTATTGAAGGTCACTGTCACTGAGCTCATGTACCAGCTCCTCTTGTGCATTATTTTTCTCATGAAGTAAATCTGGGTGCTTGGGCCAGACGGGATCAACAGCAAGCACCAGACAGAGACAAGTGCCTCAGCGCTTACCAGCTGCTTACTCCAGGCACCAGCCTCTGACGCTGTCTTTGCCAAATATTCTGTAAGCAGGTAAGTGTGCTGAACATGTGGTTTAATATTTCCTATTGTGTGAGCTGCCTGGTTGGTGCAGTCACTCCTTTTTTTAGTTTTCTTGCGTAAGAGAGTTGGCAGCTGTTCTTCCAAGAGACATGGTTTTCTCTTCTTTGTCTGGATGCCAACTGAGATCAGTTGGACAACTTTAAATCTTCTATAAAACAGCTCTCTAAGTAAAAGCTTTGCTTTAAGGTGTCTAACTACCCACAAACCCCCTAAAAATAATAAGTTCCCTCTTGTTCAGAAATAGAGCTGTTCTCCCACTAGGAGTGCATGAACTTGCCTTACTTGGCTTTTTTATGGCCCTCTTCTATTGAAAGAAGTGAGGTCTGGAGATGCGAAGTGACAGTCCAGGCATGTTTGGGGTCTGAAACCCAAATTCTTGAGTCTCAATTGAAGTTACTGGAATGCAAGGTCAGTTCTTACTCTTTCTGTCAGAAAGGAAAAAAAAAAAGCAATTGAAGGTATTTTATCATCCTCTCTCCCCCCCGCCCCAAATTAATTTGTTCATGAAAGCACATAAAAGAACGTGGAAGCTGAGGGCTGAGGAAGAGTGCTTTCCTGCAAAGATCTGAGTACTGTTGATTTCTGTAGGAGACAGAGCAGAGCTAGAGCTGGGATGAAGCCCTCTGCTTCCTGCTAGGATTTATCTTGCTTGTGTGTACTCAAACGGCTAAATCTGAGTCAGGAAGACAATTCCCTACAGGCGAGGTGTGCTAGGATTGACAGCTGGGTTTGCTACCCACAGGTATGGGTGGCCTGGTCTTCTTCAAGCAGTCATTGAGCATATTCACCCCACAAGTTCTCATGTCTACAGTAATTTTATGGCTTTGCAGTATTGTACAAACTATACAGACTGCAGTTTGTTACTGGGTGTTGAAAAATGTGTTACAGAATTACAGAATCATAGAATCGCAAGGGTTGGAAAGGACCTTAAGATCATCTAGTTCCAACCCCCCTGCCATAGGCAGGGACACCTTACACTAGACCATGACATGTTCCGTAATAATATATAACTAAGCAAAATGGATTGTCTTGGGTTTTCTTTGGCCTAAGTATATGTGGTGTATTCTCTTCAACTCACTGAGAGAATTTGTCTACTGAATGAGGCATGGTCAGGGTATCAGGAGACTTATATTTAACTCCCAGGTCTGTCAAAGTTTCTTGTACAATGACTAAGCGAGTCAATTAGGACTAAATTACTGAGAAATTTAGGGATATAACTTCAGGTGATCATGAGCCCTCTTTGACTGCCACTGAATCCTTAGTTCCGTAATTGCTAATTTAGGTCATGCAGCCTTATGGCTTCTGAGAGCCTCTTTCCTAACAAAATAATTCTTCCCATGGACATTCAGGAGCCAGGGAGTCAAAGCCGGGATTGATGACTGAATGGCTTTAGCAGTAAGTTTATATATATCATTTCATCATCTGTAAGATGTGCGGGGGCTGAGATACAAACTGTAGTATCTCCTCACTTCACAGGGATGCTGAAAGCATTAGAGTTCATGAGACAAACATAAACATGAGATCCTTCAGGTACTACACTGGATGTCCTTAAAAAGGAAGAATTTAATTTAAAAAAATTTTATCTATTTTACCAAGTTGGAGGTTGGCCAGGACAGCAGACTTAAATCTACTACTCTTGAGAGGATTACTTCTGGTGCTCTCATAACACAAGTGCATAAGTTTAGCTTTTCACCTGGAAAACAGCATTTCAATTCACATCTTGTGCTAAATTCATCCCTTGGTATCAAATCAGTGGGAGCAGATAGGTGTTACAAGTTGCCATGGTATCTCCGCAGTGATTTCCACTTCATAGTTTCCTTGA
>JBCJKH010037467.1:0-15970 GCA_039877255.1 Loriculus beryllinus | reverse complement strand
CTTTTGAATCTGACTGTGTTGACCTTGACGGGTTTCAAGAGGGGTCCAGCCCAACCCCCCCCCCCCCCCCCAAACACACTGAAGTCAATGAGAGTAGCATCCATCTCATCTAACTTTACAGGTGTGCACTATATGCAGCTATATCTGGAGCAGTCAGACTCCCTTTGTAGTCAGGGGAGAATAAATATGTTTTGGCACTAATCAGTCTGACCTATTTTAGCTTTCTGCCTAAGTACGTGGACTTACGTCTTTTCACAGAGTGTAATTCAGTTGCTAGTAATGAGTTCAGGTTTGGATATCTACATCTCAATTCAGCTGATGTGTACCCTCAAACTTTCCAGTTACTTTCTTTGGCTCCAGACCAGGTCTTGGTAGACTGGCAATTAGTCATGACCACTCATGTAGTTACACTGATGATAACCTTTGAGTTCTTGCTTGAGAAGATCTTTAACTAAATGGATATGATGCTATTGGAGAAAAGACCCACAGGTTATTATAGTTTAACTGCCCTGTGGTCTCTCAAGAGCTACCCAGTGATGACTGACAATGTTTCTGTACTTTTAATCACAAATGACAGTTTACAGTATGAGAATCTCAGAATAATAAAGGTAGGAAAGGAACCTCTTGAGTTCACCAAGCCCCAACCTCCTGCTCAAAGCAGGGTCAGCTATGGAGTCAGCTCAGGTCACTCAGGGCTTTGTCCAGTTGGTCTTGAAAACCCCCAAGGCTGGTGTCTCTGGGCACTGCTGCTTGGGTGTCCCATGGGGAAAATGACTTTCCTCATGCCAAGTCAGAAACTTCCCTGTTTCAATGTACGACTTTCGTATCTTGTTTTCAAAGTATAACCTTTGTGTGTTATCCTCCCACCATGTACCTCTGAAAAGCCTGTCTCAGTCTTCATGATATCCTACTTGTAGGTACTGCAGGGCTCCTGATTAGAGAAGCCATTGCTTCTTTAAGCTGAGTGAGCCCATGTCCATCAGCCTCTCTTTACAGGTTATGACCCATCTTCCACCCATGACCCATCGTGGTGGCTCTACACTGAACTCACCCTAAGCTATTAGTGTCTTTCACATATTGTTTGTGTATGAGAGACCAAGCTCTGTGTCTACATGTGCTCCAATGAGTGCAAAGCAAAGAGGAATAAATATCTCACAGTATCTGCTGCTGTGATCCTGCTGGTGTGGCCCAGTGCTCTGCTAGCTTTTATTGCTGCTAATGTGTGCTGCTGGCACACTTATGACCAGCTGTTTGCTGCGGCTCCCACATGCCTTGCAGCAGTCAGTTGTTCCCCAGCCTGTACTATTCAATTGGTAGGATTTTGGCCGAAGTTTTTTATTGATTGAGCTTTGTTAAGAAGAAACAGTCACTCTTACTAGTAATTATGTTTAAGCCACGCATTTTGAATAGCTTCAAAATATCAAAAGGCCATTGGTATTTATTGAGAATACTTCCCTAGAGCAAAATGCTCACTGAGATTCATGATTTAGCTAAATCCTGATACAAAATAGAAGTAAGAATCTGATGTAGGAACTCTCAACAGCTCACATAAAAAGAATAGATAATTTTATTTCAGGGAGTTGCTGGTGTTCTTTGCACCATGAAATGCTGATGTGCTCAGGCTGGTTGTGCTCAGGCTTTCTATTTTCTTTCCAGCACTTGGCATGTTCTGTGTGCACAATGGGCACTCACTGTTGCGTTGAACCTTGTGACTCCATTGCAAAAGAGGAACGAGTTACATTCACTGTTTAAAAGGGAGAAGCCATGGTGCAGAAACCCAGACACCTCTGACATGGTTTTATGTCTCAGAAAGTCAGACATGCAGTCCCAGGCTAGCAATCCACAGCCCTTCTAGAAAGGGAGAAACAGGTCCCTCCAGAGGTTCCTGGATTTCATTTCGTCCCTGCTTGTTTCAGGGTGAGAAATGACCTGTCTTCACAAACTCTGGCAGAACCTGAGCAGTCAGTCTAAATTATTAGTTTTTAACTGAGACCTGGGGCTAACATCCTAGTTAAAGCTAAGCGTTGGCATTACCACTTAAGTGCCTCTCTCCCAGTCTAGTCCCAAAGAACTGTGAACGATGCTCGGTTTTCCTCCAAGTTAAACAAAGCCTCCAGACCATGTCATGGAGATTGGGGGCTGAGGGAGATGGTGAAAAGGCTGTGCTCTTCCTCCTCCCTCGCTCCCACCTTTGGTAGGACATTTGCTCTTCATTGGTATTGGCATGGGTTTGTTGCCACTGGGAAGGCAAATGGAATCGTACTTGATGTTTCTATTCCCATCTCCTTGCATCTGTGGATGATCCTGGCAATGGGGACAGAAACTGCCCTCTGCTCTTGCTGGAAAGAGACCTAACCTATTTTGCTGGGGAAAATGTTGCCATTTGGCTGTCAGAGTGCTTGGAGGTATCTCAAGTTATTTCAGTAGAAATGACATTAAAATGTTCCTAATTTTCTCCCCTATATCAGGATCTTTACAACTGATTTCTGTGACACAGCCATCACAGCTGAATTGCTCATTTTCCTCAACACCTCCACAGACACCGAGATGAAAGCCAACTGCTAGCTAGTTCTTCTGGGGGATGAAAGACTCTGGGTTTTGTTTTGTACAGTTCTTCAGAGATAAGCTGAACTCACTTGAGGGGAAAAAAATCAGCCATGTGTAAAGCAAAATGACAGCACCCTGGGACACAAAACACCATCTTTCTTTCTTTCCAGTCTGTGGGAATCTTGGCTGGGTTATACTGTTCACAAGTTTGACTAGGAGAGCACTTCAAACAAAGAAACTTTGGGACTGAAAAGAAAATTTGATTGTTTTTTTCCTAAGTATTGTAAACCTCTCTTGCCCAGCCTACTCCCAACAGAGAGAAGTGCTAAGGAAGTGTCCATAGCTCTTCCTCAAAGGTGCCCTAGTGCTTTGGTTAGCAGAATCATGAGAAAACCTAAGTGACAGCAGGTCTCAATTAAGATTTAGTTTGGAGGCTAAAAGCTATCCAGCAATTTAGTCTCAGGGATTAAGAAAAACAAAACCTTACCGATGCCTGGATAAAATTCACATTCCTTTCAATTGTGATCATCCTACATCAAGGAAATGTTTGAAATGTTGGCAGTCTCCTATGATATGCCTGCGAAAGTTATTATACTGCTTTAAGTAATATAAGAAAAAGGGACCAAGAGCTATAGCACAAATGTGTTATATAAATCTTCATTGAGATCACTGCTGTTTTTACAGAAATAGTTTGATTGATGTTGGGTCCCAGTGGGTGACCTTTAAAAAAGACCACATCAAATGGAGGGGCAGAGCTGCAGCTTTCCACCCCCATGCTGGCTGTTCTCCTCACCAGAGTGCCTCTAGACAGCTATGTCATCTGTAGCCATAAAATAAATTGAAGAATGTCTGTCTCGCTAAAGGCAGAAAAGGAGCCCTTTCTCATCTCTGTCGAAGAGGGCCACATCCCTAGCTGGGCTGCAAAGTGAGCTGTGTACCTGCACAGGGACTTAAATGGCCATAAATTCTCTGCCTCCATCAGCTTGGATCAAGGTGTCCTGGGTTGAGAGAGATGTTTCTGTGGGGCCTGGGTGAGGAGCAACAGGAGTCTAAGCTCTTCACCGCCTTAAATTTGCTGTTTAATTATTGTGGGAACAGCATGATTTTCTATTCATGTCTATCAACAGCAAACTGCTAAAGCCAGAGGAAGGAGAAATGCTGATTTTCAGAAGCACAGCTCTTCCTAGGAAATACCTGTGGAATAGCTCATCGTCAGTGATACTTCTTGCCCAGAATACTTATGCTGAAGAGTTCAGCATAGCACTGAGGATGTGCAGCTCACAAAACTGCTTGTCCGATATTTAAGCCAGGCTGCAGGGGATAAAATTCACCAATAGTGGGTAAAGACCTACTTAAGCAGTTTCTTTCCCTTTTCTTCAACAATGGTTTGTTTGGTTGCAACTTAGAAAAAGAACATCTTTTTTGTACTGCTTTGTCTCAGAAAGGTGAGTACAAACAATCAGTGCTGTCATTATACCAGAGTGTCTTATCTTTAGAAAACCATATAAGCGTCATTTAAGGCAAAATAAAGTCCTGCTGAGGTGTCCTGTATGAGACATTTAGAGATGCTGACTGGCAAACTGTCTGCTCTAATGGAAATTACACTAGTGGAACAAACCATTACTTGGAAGGAGGTGAAGTATTAGTGAAATTAGATTTGTTTCCTTATGCCCTGGGAGCAAAGTCGGGAAGAGTGATGTGTGTGTTTCATTGCCATCTACTTCTCTAAGGCCAAGTTCTTGCACCTAGGCCATCATGTGTCTCAACACATCATGTGAAATGTGTGAGAAAAGACACACTGGTGCTCAGCTAACCAAGGCAGCCTCCCTCAACCTATGAATCATGGTAACAGAGGTAATTTCTTACAGTTTAGATGGATTTGTAAAGTAAGATCCTTTTCCCATCTTTAATTCTTATCATGACCACATGAACAAATATCCTCTCCTCAGATGTTTCAGTCCCCAGTACACATTGTCACCCTCCAGAAGAGCTCTTTGGTCCCTCTCCAGTAGCAGACAACCAGTGGGAGGGAGCCAACAGGTTTACAGGCTTCTTAAAGAAGAGGAAAATGTCACAGTGCTTAGATCAGCTCTGGTTTAAGCATCCCTAAAGGCCACAAAATCCTTTGAAGCTTTCCCTGCTCATGCTAAATGCATGGATGTTGCAGTCATTTCCATAACAACAGCTAAGGTCCAGAAACCAAGATCAGGCTTTCTATGATAGATAAGTAGAAGGTCATCAACGGGCACTTGTTTGGACGCCCTTTTGTGCAGGGAGCCCAGTGCAGTTCAGGCATATGACAGTAAGATGCTGGTGAGTAATGGGACAGAAGGAAGAATATGAATGTTCATCTGGGTTTGATTCCCTTTTGCTCCTTACCTCAGGGAATATGCAGTATCTTGTGAGTCTCTCCAAGAAGAATACAAGGTGGATCAATTATGGGGCATGTTTTCTGGCCTGCCATATAGATGCAACCACAGAGTTTTAAATAAGAGGGTTTATAAAGGTTAATGGAAGATTATTAATTTTTACCCTATAATATACTGGCCTGACAGAATCCTCTGGTTAGAAGATTCTGTTCTATTTGGTTAGATCTCTTTTTTTTTCTGCTGACAGAGGAGAAATGTTGATTTGGTCTTAGAATGTCAGAGGGTCTGAGCACAGCTGACTGCAGGCTTCAAATCAAGTAATGGCATGTATTATACCACTTGTTATACCACTCACAAGCAAAGAACAGTCTCTGTTTTTCAGGCTGTTCCCCAGATGCTGTTGAGTGTTTTAAGTATTTGGTATTCATGACATACTCTTTGGTTAGTATTTGATTCATTCAAGTTGTTTTTCCACTGAGTGGCAAGAACAATACTTTCCAGTTTCAAGTTTTGAAAATGCAACTTCAACATTTCTTTAAAAAGCCAATACTTGCTTAAAATATGCTGTGTCTGATAAAATGCCTGTCACTAACACTGTATGGTAGAGTATTTGGAGAATGCTTTCCTCTGAAAAGCAAATTTAAGTGAGACAAAGGGAATTAATTAAAAAAAAACCCCAAAACAACAAGCAAACAGAAAATCCCTACCTGTAACCTGCTTTCAAAGATATTCTGAGTAGTTCTGGAATCATCTTAATTAGTGCACATGGATTACTGGGGGCAACCTTGCCAGGAGCAGAGAGAGCACAAAACTCTGGAAGTAAGAAGATAGGCTAGATACACAGTTTAGTGCTTTAGGCGATTCCAGTGCAGAAATCAGTTACATTTTTATGTAATAGCCCCTTCGAGTTTGTGCTTCAAGTTTGGGATACCGTATAAATCCAAATGTATGGTAAGTAGTAAGGAGAAAATTCACTCCTTGGGAACAGGTAGACAGAACAAGTGGCAGAAGGAGTTCATGGGGACTGTTATGAGGGTGATGGAGAATGCTGTACCTTCTCCACATTACTTCACCTTCCTCATTCCCCTTCCCCTTGAAACACCAGATTCCTCCTTCCTTATTTGCACTCCTTTCATCTCATCTGTTCCAGACCTGAATTTTGAATGCACCTGCTTTGTTGCATCTCACCAATCTTCAAAGCTTGGTCCCAACGTGTTCATTTATCTCTGCTACCAGGGTAGGTTATCTCTCTAAGCCACTGTGAGCCCCTGTGAGTCAAAGCTCCTTCCAAGAGGCATTGTGGCTTGTCTGATGAAACACAAGTTGCTATTATCAGCCTTGTTTTGTTTCCTGAGAAGCAGACAAAAAAGTTTCACGTTCCAGACACTTAGCCTCAGCACAACACTCCCATTCCCATCCTTGGTTAAGCTTTGCCTACTGTTTATATGATGTTTTTACCAGCATAGGTAACTTTTTTATCTGACCCTGTGAAGCAACATTGCTTCAGAGAAAGCCTCAGAACTGAGCTGGACTTTCTGTCTGTTACTTTCTGGCTTAGAGAGGGCTGTCATATATTCAGCTGGTAGATACGGACTATAAGGATGTTGCTGAGGGTTGCTTTTGGTGACATTTGGCCACTACAGACTTTCCTTGTCCTCCTGGCTGAATATGAGCAGGTCTCAAGAAGAGAAGTAAGGGGAACTGTTCAGTGTAGGAGAAACAATAGTTCCCCTTTAAAAATTCACAGGGTGTTACAAATTACTTAGCTGAATTTACTTTACAAGCGTTTTATCCGAGTCTATTTTTAAGCCCAGGAAATGATTCCTTCAGATAGGCCAAAAGATGGCAGAACAATTAATTTTCTGCTTACAACGCACAATGTGACCCAGATAATTTCCTTTTGTCATATCCTACCACACCCTGAATGATGTATCTTAAGGAGGCTGGACTACGTGGTGCAGGTCACTGTGTAAGATTTCCTGAGTATTCGTGCTTGGTTTCTGTACAACCACAGATCAGTGATGAACAGCTGCAGAGAGTGAGAGGGACGTGTACACAGCTTTATGGTCTTCATTAAAATATTGTTCACAGATGCTTTCTTGCCAAATATCCTTGCTTCTCAAATCAAATGCCACCAGCATGAAAAAACAGTTTGCCCACCACCACATACCAGCAAAATAACAGTCATGTTATGTCCCTCTATCACTATGAATCTCCTAAACAAAGCAAAAAAATCATGATGTAAATTCAACCATGTGAAAATCTATAGGCTGAAAAGCCTAGGAATGGACAGGAATGACTGAGGCAGATGTATGGCAAAATCTGCACTTGCAAACAATGATCTCTTATTGTCTTTAAAACTCTATTTTAAAAGTATCTTTGAGCTTTCTCATATCCTAAATCTCTGTTTAGAGAATGACCAGTATGTCCTTATGCATCCAGGACTGACTGAAGCAGATTTTACTCTACAGTCAACACTAAAAGGGAAATCAGAAACTTCCTGCCTGATAAATATAATTTAATTAAGAGCTAGCGCTCTGCTTGGTAATGCACAGCTTAGAGTAAGGATCAGTTTTCTCCAGAAGAGTTTATCATACGTTTCCTCTCAGCACATGGCAAGTACATGGGTTTTGGCCCCTTCTCAAACAGGAGTAGCAACTGCAAATAAGCTCATGGTTGCCAGCCAACTTCCTGATTTGCCTTTGGAAATGAGGCAGAGCTTCTCTGATTTCTCATAAAACTCATCCTCATGAAAGAACTTACCAGTATCCAAATGGTCAGAGGATGTGAATTGCAATGGTCATCACACAAAACTAATATTTCAACAAAAGAGCCCATGAGAGTAAAATTGCAGTAAAACTGCAGCCTTTAACAAGCACAGAGTTCAAATTAATTGGTAGGGTTGTTAAAAAGTATCAAGATGGTCACTGCATATCTAAATGAAGAGGCACCAGACTGCAGGCTCTGGCTCAGCTGTTAGACAGACGTGCCTCTCCAAAACACCAGCAGTTGCAATGGAGGGATTTTGCCGTGCAGCACTTACCTTGCCTGAGATGCTGCTCCTAATGCCCTCCACCAACCATTCTTATCAGGTGTCTCGCATCCTTGGTAAGGTTAACATATCCCAAGGAAACCATGTCTGCCCACTGGCTCATTAGGGAAGCCTTGGTGGTAGGAGTACATATTTATTGCATCTCGTGTCTTACTTGTAGAAGACAGAAACCACAAATGTTTTTCTTCCGGTTTTAGTCATTTCCTCTCTGATTGGCAAACCTTGTTTTGACAGGATCTCAGCTGTTCAGGCTGAGTGCTTCTTCAATAAGAGAGACCATAGAGAGAGTTCAGCAGTCATCCTGCAGGCAGCAAATTCAGTGGAGCTATGCTGAATAATAACTTAATTCTAATATGATTATTTACTTGGCAGTCCCAATACTTGAGAATATTTCTAACTTTGTTTCAGTGCTAAAAAAGAGCTTTGTAGTTCTGGAAAGTCAGATCATGGGCTTTGAGCTTCCCATGCTGCAGCTCAGTGGTGCTGTGTGTGGTGAGATGGCTACTGACTTGCACAGCTCATCACCTCTGTGGGCTGTGGTCATGGGCAGTAAGAAATGTGCTTTAGGACACTCACTTTCATTATCACAAACAACTAAGAAGCCAAGAGCCTGAGTTGCTTTTAAAAATGGATTTAAGGAATGGGGAGGGGGTGCCACAAACAGAGGTTTTCTTCCCATGCAGGTAGGGATTGGGAGTTAATGGAGGTTTGGGGTGCCCCCATTCATCACTATGGAGCTGGGACAAGGCTTGGCCATTCATCTAAAACCACAAAGTACAATTACGTGTCTTACTCCTTTCTCCAATAGCAAAACTCCCATCAGTCATAAAGTAAAGAACATCAAATGGAGGATGGAGTGTGAGGGAAACTCCTGTGTTGGACAAGGCATCACTGCAGGTGTTTTGGTTGTCCTGACCACAGGTGCTAATTATTAATTTCTCCAGAAGGCTAATTAGTTGCACTCGAGTTTTTTAACCTCAGTGCACATGATTTTAGAGTGGGGTACTTGCTGAGATCATTCCTGGGGGAAGGTAGTGCAGAAGGTAAGTCTATTCATTTCTGTGTGCCTCAAACTACAAAAAAGCTTCTCAGTCTGTCCCCAGGTCTATTCTGCCCCAAAAGGAATAAGAAACTAAAGCTGTTTGACTGATCACCTTAGAAAGCAAGCACTGAGGACACTTTTCTGTTTATATTAACTGCCTCTTTGTTAGTCCTAGCCTTTTCTGCTCATAACACAGTTTATTAATTATTAATTTTAAATTAACCTGTGATGAAGCCTGCAATCAGGCCAGGTACTCAGGGAGAGGCAGATGTGCCACCCTAGTGTAAGCTGGAGGGTTCACAAAAGTGCTATATCTGATTAAGGCAGTGCACTGAAAACCAAAGGGCTTGAGACGCTTTTCACAGCTCTGTCATAAAGCATGGTCTCCAATAAGATATTCTGGCACCCTTTTAATACCTTCTTGCTCCTTTTCTTGACAGTATCATCTGCAGAGTCCCTTTGTGTCAGGATTAATTTTTGGCTTCTATTTATTTTGGTGCCATTAAAAAGTGCTTCCTCTTCCCCTGGCCTATATATTGTATGGATTCATTTAAAGTGATCCTTAGTACAAACCTTGAGTAGTGACAGCAATAACGAAAAAGGAGCTAGAGAGACTTGGTCCAAACTTCATGGGTGTCTCCATTTGCATCAGTGTGTATTAGTGAGCTTTTGGAGACAGCTTCCTTTAGTTTTCCTGAAAATTTTTCGTTTCAGATAGATCTGTGTTTCAGGGGTTGGGATCTGACCCCACCAAACACTCCAGGAAGCCCTTTCCTCTTTCATTGGAACAAATACTTACTTTCAAAGAATCCCAAATGTAGAGATATTGAAACCTGGTACAAACAGTCTAACTCGGGTCTCCCTCTCATTTCAATGCACCGAGTTCATTTCTCTGCTGAGGGAATGAAGCTGTCTTGAAGCATCAGGAGATATCAGAAAGTAAAATCGTCCACTGAAATTCAACTGGCCTAGTGTCAAAATTATGTGAAACAATAAGTCTCACTGGGCTTAGGAGGGAGGCTATAATAATTGCTCAGAATTGTGCTCAGGGCATTAGAGATTTGCTGGAAGATTCACGGCCCAGAAGGAGCCTTTTAAAGTAAATCTGGTCCCACATCTGGTTTGACATTGCACTCTGAAAATAAGTACTATTTAAAAAGGTTTGTTTCTTGCCAGGAAGGCTGTAGCACAAAGGACTTGATACGTTTTTCACCCAGTGGAAACAGAATAGCTCAGGCTTCTGTTGGTTTGGATGCTGACTAAAGTGGTGGCTTGAAGAGGAAAGGCAACAGTGGCTACTGGGTGTTTTTCACAAAACTGAAAATATGTGTCTAAGTACTGATGTGGAGTGACATACTGCTGGATTATGAAAGGGCAAGCAGAGTCCTTTCTAATGCATCTCAGTGCCAGGGTGGATTAAACACAGGAGCAGTTTGCATGGAACAGTGCAGACGGTATACAGCAGTCCTGGCTGGATAGGACTGCTGCTGTGCTTAGCATAGCTGGGACCAGTGGGGAGGGAAAGTAAGCACAAGTCAAGTCATTTCAACTGGCCAGATAGATCCATTTCAGTTATGCTCAGGGTCCTGATGCACGTCCCACCTTTGGGATGCTTGCAGTCAAAAGAAATAGTAAAAGTAAGTTACTGTAAAAAGAGTGACTGAGATCAGCTTCATAATTTATAGTCAGCTTCAGTTTAAATTCCCTTTTTACTGCTTTCTAACTCAAAGCTTCTGAGGCATGACCTTCTCTTAGGGCAGATAAATTATTGCACTAAAGTTTTTCTGTGATACTTTGTTTATCTGTGCTAAGGTTAGATTGCTCAATATGAACTTAAGTAAATAACATAAAACCCAAGGTCTATCTTTAGCTACCTTGAAATAATGAAGTGCGTAACTAGCGTTGTGTGAGCAAGAGCTTATTATACTGTTTCAGTGTTTTTTAGTGTAGTAGGAAGAGGGCAGAGCAATAGAGAGTATCTGGGAGTAAAGAGCTTGTCCTATTTCTTGGTACTATGAAAAGCAGCCAAGGCTGGCCCTGAGGCAACAGCAAACCTGACTCCACAGTGACTGAGAGCAGAGGCTGACATGTGTATGTTGTTCTGGCAAGACAGGAGTGAGGAGGGTGGGTGAGAGTCCTGTTTTGGGGGAAGCATCACAGAAGAGTGTGTGCACAGTAGAGAAAATGGGAAAAACGTAGATGTGACATACGTTATGGTCTGCGGATTGGTGATGGCTGGGAGGTGCTCATGGGCAAAGATTTGTTTAGGGTGGAACATCCTACATCTCTCCAGAGCTACATTTCTTGCCCAAAGCTGATGCAGGTGCGAAGGGGAGCTTTAAACGAAAGAATTGGTGGGGCAGCCTGAACGTGCAATCTCCATGCTTGGTTTTCTTAACACAGGGAAAGGAAGGACGTGAGTACACTATTTGTGTACTGGTTGATCGTAAGATCATCCTGAGTCACTAGCATGACCTGCTTTTAAAGAAAGGAAAAAGTGATCTTAACATGAATTGCCAGGAAGGGCATAGAAATGTCAACGCTATACCATAATATAGCAACAAGATGTCATCTAGAAGACTAGTCACCTACTTCCAAGAAAAGTCAATTCCTACTGAGGCAGATGCAGAGATCAGTATTTGGTTCATTATGTACGTGATCAGGAGTTGATTTTTTGTTAAGGAAAGGTAATAAAAAGCCTGATGGTTTGTTTAGCTTAGCAAAACAAAAGCTTCAAAGGGGATACAATTGCTGTACATAAATACTTCAGCAAATACAGACCAGAAAAAGAGCTGTTTATCCCAGAGAGCTCTGACACAAGAACAGATGAACTCAAGTGTTCATGCTAGCCCTGAATGGAGACCTCTACCCTTGGGAGAAGCAAAGAAGGAGTATTAGTGTGATAAAACCAAGCTTCACTTGAAGGTACAGATGGAAAGGTGTTGTATGACCTGGGATAGGGAAGCCCTTTCACCTTTTTTGGTGGTGTGAACAGAAACTTTTTAGCTGGTGGGCAGTTTAACATGGGAAGTATTTAAGACCTTCCCTCATGTTTCTAGTGCCCTGTGCTTGCAGCTTTGTGGTCCTGTGCAAAGAGCCGTAGAGTGCCATTGTTCTGACTTACCTTTGCTTAGGGTTTATTTGGACAAGGGTAAAAGCCTGCATTGAGACTGAGCTATTGTTTCATATGGAGACCAGTTGTGAAGAAATGGAGAACTTCAATGAAAGGCTGAAGAATGTGTGAGGACACTTGCAGCAGTTCTGTGGGTTGCGTGTCTTGTTAGTCTTTGCTGTTTATTACTCTGCTGTTTAAAATTATGGGAGATGTATGTATCTTGTAAATAAACATATAGGATCATTTCAGAAGTCTCTATCCATTTATTTCTCTCCCATGTAAAAACTAATGAGATCTGCAGAAAATGTTCATTGTAAATAAACTCCCTGACAAATATTTGAATGTTTTTCTTTTTATAAGTTAGTTGTAAATATTTTTGTCATCGTTCAATTGTTACCAGAAATAACTCAGTCCTGGAATTCGCTCCCTGATAATATGTTACATCTTCCTGGAATAACTACATTCCAGAGGTCACATTCTGTGAATAGTTTTCCTAACTTAAATTACTAGCCAAACAGTCTGAAGGGTCCTATATGACTGCTATTGCAAAATCCAGCGTTCCTGGTAGCCATCTGCATTTAATCACTTCCAGGCAAAAAAGTTACGTGCAGTGCTTTTGTACTCAAGCTTTTCTTTTGAGAGTGCATACCTGCAAGTATCTTCGTTATTCATATCTTATGCTCGTATGAAGGATGTTCATACCTCCCATTCCCATAAAACACAGTGGGATACTGCTAATAATGCCCATTCTTCAGTGTCAAGTTATACTTTGGCAATAGCTTCAATACTATCACTGTGGTGCTATAAAGGAATGAGGATATAATTCTGGGCTTTGTTTAGAACAGAGCACTGCAGCATTGATGTATGTTCTCATTTCTGTAATATAGGAACTTCCAGGCTTGGTAAAAGTTGGAAATCAACCGAGAGTCTGGAAACAGCTCAGGTAACAAAAGGAACAGTTATTTCTTAATTCAGACTAACGTTACTACTATCCTTAGTGCAGGACTCAATTAGCAGGAAGAAGGATGGGCAGTAAAAAGAAGTGAATGGGGAGCACGGATGAAGTGATATTCTTCAGGAGACATCATCTGAGTTTAAGAGAACTGTTTCACCTCATCTCTTCTGCATGGAAGAGATTCGACTTGCTAAAAGACAACTTTACAAGGACTAAGGACCAAGCCCCCTTTTCTCAGTTATGCTATCTAATTCCTGCAGCTCTCTGAAGTTAGTGAGGAAACTGGAAAGCAGAAAGACATGTCTTTGGCACAGGGGTGAATGTGATCTCTGAGAAGGGAGCACCAACAGAAAAGAATCAAGTGAAACAGGGCATTGGTAGTGGAAAAATACAAGAAATTCTTCTTGCAGTCTCCAGGGCAAAAAAGGCTTATTTCAAGATCAGAAGAAAGCAATTATCCCTATTTTCTTCCAGGTAAAAAACCTGAACAATTCCATTGCCTTTTTCTTCAAAGTATAATACCTCATGAATGCACAAGCAGAAAAAAGGCTGATTCTGAACAGCCTACATAACATTTTTGTTTCCCTGTGAACAGTAAAATAGTTCTATGATCCATTTGATGAGAAAATAAGAAGGTAGAGGGTCCCTCTAGTACAGATGCTACTTTTTTTAACATTCTGCATGGAAAACAGTCAGTTGGGCAGCTTATCAAAACCTGCAGTATTTTGGCTGAATTTTTCTGAGTTTGGGAGCATATGGTTTGAGGGTTTTTTTTTTTTGCCCAAATGTTAAACATTTTTCTCTCCATTAGATGTACATGATGGATAATTTCATTTAACCAAACCCTTGATTTTTCATAGGAAACCATTCATAGTGGAAAAAGGTTTTGTTCCAGCACAAAGAGCAGCCAATGGGCCGTGCAGCAGGAGGACCAGGTACTTAACACAGCCTCTGTCCCAGTGGCAGGGCTTATGGCAGGATATGTTTTCCTTGTGAGCTTTTATAACCTCAGCTGTGTTTCTAACAGCAGGTAAGTAGCTACCAGAACTCAAACAATTCTCTGATGACCATCACGTTCTTGCGGCTCTGCTTGACTGCAGCACGGCTTTATATAGCAATTTATTCCTTAATAGCTACAGAGATCAACCACATGGAACAGCACCCTCAGGGCCAGCACGACGCGTGTTCTGGGCCTGCGAGGCCCCCAGCTTCTCCTGTTATATCCTGAGGTTGCTCTCTTTGGAAAGCCCAGTTCTGCCCTGCAGAGCTCAGTGGATTCAGTTACAGGGCTGCTGCTGCCAAGCAGCTTTGTGGATCTGCTCGGGAAACAGTTTGTGAACATCAAGGCTCAGCTGTTCTAGCAGAGGAGCAGCAATGGACCAGTGCTGCACTGTGCTCCCCAGGGAAGGCAACGCAGACTGAGACATAAGGAGACACATCTTGGTTGCAAACTGAGGTTTATATTAAGCACCAGTATTGCAAGGCAACACACATCAGGCTCTCAGTACTCCCTGGAGGGCAGTCAGGAGTTAAACCTTCAAGTGGTTGGTATCCTCAGGATCCCCAGTACAGGAGTCTCAGGCGTCTGTGTCCACCTGATGGGGGGCAGTTGGCTGAAACACCAGGCTATGGCTTGATGTGAGGACAGGTTCTCTGCTTGGTGGGCCAACATTCATCTGAGAGTGGGCATTGTGCTTTCTCCCTCCCCTAATCATGGTGCAGAGGTGCAATGTGATGAACGTCACTTGCTAAACCTGCTGAGGCTTTGCACTGCCCAACACCATGGTTTGTTTTTTTAAGACTATGTCGAGGGGTCACTCATCAGTATGTACTCGGTCCTCACCAGGGACATTTGAATATGATGGGTGTGCCAGACCCTGCTAAGTCAGCCAGCACCTGCAGGACAATGTATATGCTGATTTTGCACTCTTATGGTGGGTTTGTAGTGATAGTAAGGTCTTCTCTGGCATTAATCTTGCCAAGGCAAGGGTAACCATCAACAGTTTTTAACCAGCTTGAGCCAGCAGAATGAGTTTATATCACATTAGCTTTTGCATCACATGGTCACACGGTCTCACGTGTGCACTAGCAGTGTCTGAATGTACTGTTTCTCCTTAAATGATGCCCTGCCTGAAAAAAAGCAGAGAGCACGAGTTTGCCTGCTGGGGACGGAGGACCATGTGTGCTCCTAGGAGAGAATTAACCCTGGAGTTCAGCCCTAGCTCTCCTTACGGTGTTCTCTTTTGCTTGCAGAGGGGCTAGTGATGCCTGGTTGGAAGTGTGTTTGCAAAGGATGAGAGAGGGCAGAGGCAGCTTTTATTTAAGGAACTTTTCCAGAAGAAGCTGCCAATGAGATTGTTCCTTGGCTGTTCAATAACTTACGTTGCAAGAGAGAGGGAGTACAATGATATTCTCCAGATTACGGAAGAGGACTTTCTGCGGTTTGAACTGGTTCAGAGAGGCCCCTCACAAAGAGTTCAGAACAAAACTAAAAATAGCTTCCTCCATTAATACCAAGAAAACACTTTCATTGCCAAGAAACTGCAATCCTATTTTTTATGCCCACTGATTTTAGAAAGCAGACTTATATGTCCCCTTGTGTTGGGCCTCTTTCTAAGTAAAGAGCATTAGGAAGATAAAGGTTGCTTTGTACTTTGTTTGAAGAGCTCTCAAATAGCAGCAGTATCAGATAATGTCATAAGATTATCATCTTATGACATTATGAAAAATCATGGCAGTCAGGTGAAATTCTCAACAACTGGAAAAAGGGAAATATAACCTCAATTTTCAAGAAGGGGAAAATGGGTGATCCAGGAATTACAGACCAGTCAGTCTCACCTCTGTGCCTGGCAAAATCTTGGAGCAGATTCTCCTGGAAGGCATGCTAAGG
>JBCJKH010037461.1:8612-21080 GCA_039877255.1 Loriculus beryllinus | reverse complement strand
GTGTCCCTGCCCATGGCAGGGGGGTTGGAACTGGATGATCTTAAGGTCCTTCCCAACCCTAACTATTCTATGATTCTATGATCCTGTGATTCTGTCACTGAGAACAGATGTTTACAATGACTAAGGTGAGGAGATTACTCCCTTAAATGTGCACAGAGAGGTGAAGTAATTCAGTAGGATAAGAGTGATGGGAAAAAGTACTTTGCTGACCCTTCTAAAAGCAAATCTAAAAATCTGCTTATAGTGTTGCATTACTGTATTACATGGAAACAGTAGATCAGAGGCACCCTTTTTTTTGTAGTTAATGTATTCCTTTTTGCAATTCACTCTCCAAAATATAAAAGGAAAATGAAAGCATACAGCCTTTTAAGTAATGTATTATGGATTTCTCTTTTCAATACAGTAGTCATTAAAGTTCCTTACAAGCACATTGCACTCAAGACAATTACACATGACTGAACTGTCTTTTAGCTTGAAGTGAAAGTTAAAGCTAGCACATTTAGCCACACTGATATTTGTACCACAGCACAGTGTTATGCATTTGAAGACAAACACATGTCAGCTTGTTGGGTGGTTGCTCATTTTTTTTTCATTCATTAAGCAATGCCATGTAGGCTCCTTTAGAACAATAAAATAGATACTAGGATGCTTGGCATTCAAACCAACTTCCTAACTTGTAAGAAGTCACTGTCTTGTTGAGAAGACCTGGTTCAGTATTATTAACCAGTATGTCGACTGATTTCCAATCGCTCTGGCCATTTATGCATGATCAACCTATACTACAAGACAATTTCCTAAGATGTGTAGTGGATACAGAAAGATGACTAAGTAAGTGAAAGGAAACAGATTTTTGAGAAGGGGGAGAGGGGTGGGGAGAAAGTAAGGGGAAGATGGCAGTGGAATGCAGACCAAAAAATTATTTGGGGAGGGGAGGAAAAACAAGTGAGTTTTTGCTTCCAGCAGGTTCAATAGACTGGAGAAATTATTTTATAAAAAGTTTGTTTTCTATATGTGTATTCTTATCTAAAACATTTACATTTAATTATTCGTTCCAGCCACTTGCAATGTTGTTTAAGAGCATGCCCTTTACTAACAAACAAAATACTCATATTACAAAGTTGAAACTGAAAACTTCAGTGATCCAGTTTGATGGAACTTGCAGTTTCATTACCAACACAGCTTTCAAAACCAGCTTTCGAGATAAAACTTCTCACCACACAACCCTACCAAGGATTACAATTGTCCAAGCACAGCAGATTCTATCAAAACAGTTTTACGTTCCCACCCGTCCTGAGTTACAGTCCTTTAACTATGAAAACAGTACACAGGTCTTAGATAAAGCCTGCTGTTACAGTGAAGTAAGCCATCAGGTTACCCTGGGAAATTTACCATGCAATTAAATCCTTTAGCAATGCAGCCACATTACATAACTATATACTATTTGCACATGACAACCTTATTAGCATGGGGATGGGCTTTTAAAAAAAAAAAGAAAAAAAAAAAGAAAAAAAAAAAGAAAAGGCCCAAAAGCATTCAAGCAGAGCCACCTGTTAAAGCTATTTAAAATACTGATTATTTACATCTGCATTGAACGCGCAGACAAAAAAAAATTACTTAGGTTAATTCCGAGTTAGGAGGTGAAATTTAAGTTCTGAGTAAAAACACTGTCAAGAATAAATACAGTCATACTGCACACTGACAGTAAAAGTTATCTTACATTTTGAAGACTTGAAAATGTGGACTGAGGGAAATTAACAGCACCAACCCACGAAGTAAATGCTGGGTACATTTTATACTTGTATGAACAAAGTACTTCCATAGACATATTTAACAAGAAAATCAGAAGGGAACACATACCTAATTGTTCCTAAGTCTCTAGTGATCTCATATTTTATGACTTGTTCTACATGTCCTAAAAATTTTTATTTTAGAATGCTTTAATTTTTCCTTATGTTACTGGTCTAACTTTACAAATGCTGCTGCTCAGAAATAACAGTAATAATAATAGCACTCACAAGTTCCATCCATTTTCAAAGAAAGACCTGTAAGGGACTTATTTAGCAATAGTTCTAAATTTGGAAACACGGCCCTTTAAAAATCTCTCTGCCAGGAACAACAAAGCCTGGCAGGCTATTCCAGAATAGTGGCAAGCACCTAATCTAGACAGCCTCTGGGAAAATCAGAAGACCACACAGACAGGCAAGAACACACAACCTCCCTAACCAGTTTTATTGTTGAACTGATTCCAAGCAAGTCTTTTTCAAATGCCTTAAGCCCAGTTTCAAGTAACTATGGAAATCAAGATGACAATAAAGACCAAGAACCCACCTAACATATGTTTTCAGACATCTCTTCTCATAATACAAAGTTTTTTCCCACTCAAGTCTTCCCAGAAAATCCATTAGGCCTGCATCAGTTGGTAGTGACAGTATTCAGACACACAAACACCACCCTCCCAGCACTGCTGACAAAAAAATATGCTCTCTAAAGGCCCTAAAGAAAAATAGCAGCAATGTTCTGGAAAGATGTCTGGAATTTACTTATATCATTTAAGCTGTTCAGTCAAACTTCTCTCACTGGAAAGAGAAATACATAGTGAGCACTATGTATTTTTTTTGAACAAGACAAAAAAGACTTGAACCGTGTGGTGGCCATTTACAACAGGGAGAAGGGGAACCTGCTGAAACTTAAACAGAGTTGTATGAAGTATGGAAATGGGATTTAATTTATGTGTTGGCACAGTCCCATACAGGACTAATTCTTAAGCTTTTTTTTTTATCATTATGCTTTTAGCCAGTCTTCATATAGCCAGGTAAAGGTGACTACAGTTCAAGTACCTCACTTGAAAATTTCGATATGGATCTTCTGCTCATGCTTTTAGCCATTTTTGAAAAGATTTTAAAATTTCTATTCCTTGCAAATAAACGCAGGAGCAGAGAAGGACACAACGGTCAAGGTGGGAGGCTTCATGAAGGCGATGTTATGGTTGTTTAGCACAGTCAAGAAAATCTCGCTGTTTTATAAAAACAAGTCTTACTGCTGTGACCAGGTGGAAACTCTGCCCCTCACATTCATGGGAAGAAAACTAAAAAAAAAATTAAAGCAGCAAACTGGCAGCATGTAGGATAGAACCGCAGCTCCATAAATTTGAAAGGAGGCTTTTGGAAGCAGAAAAAGGCAGGGTAATGAGTCTTCTATCAAGAAGTGCCTTCAAGAAGTATCTATTGGTGCCTTCTGCTCTCCAGGAAGCGGACACTAAGCTCATGGAACAGCTTCTGCTAACCCCCAAGAAATAAGTGTTCTTTTTTTTTTTTTTCTTTTGCCCTGTCACCTCAGGGCTCAGCTAAATTTCACCTTCTGTGACAGGCAAGTAAACATTCCTTAGGACTACCTTAAAATAGAAATATTCTGTACTTGTCCATCTTGCACATAATAATGAAAGGGAATAGTGTTTACAGATTTGCACAATACTAACATTTATTTAATGTTTAGTTCAAACCAAGAGAACTGTGGGGAACTGTGTACTGTTCTGTACGAGTGCTAGCCTGCTGGAAAAAGAACAATGACTATACACACATATGCACACACATGTAAACCTACCTGTCTCTATTACAGCACGCTTTAGAGAAAATAAGAAATGTACTTATATCAGAAAATCATACCTCATGAAAAGTCATTTGAAGGTTTGAAGGAGGATTTGTAGTTCACTTGCACAGTCCCTTTCTCCCTGCTAAGGCAAACAGCAAGTGAAGTTTTCTCCCCACCAGTAACAAAAGCAAGTAAAGTGTGGCTGTGCTACTTGCAACATACAACACAATTCAAGATTTTCAGGACAAAACGGGCAAACAGAATAAAACATACAAAATGCTAACCAGTAGTACAATATAATCTGTTTACAACAGAAACAATAAAATTTGGGGATCCTCTGGTTGCAGAACTTGAAGGAATGCCAGCAATCTTCTCTATTAGGTAACCTCATATTAAACACACATAAAGGGAGGAGACCAAAAAACTGCAGAGGACAAGCCTGGCCTGGGTATCAAACACAAAAAGGGCATTCTCAGTCTTACAAAACAAGCTGGATTCCCTAATGCCATGCCGAAATACCTTAGCCAGTTTCCAGGATTTTACTCTCTTTGAAGCCTGGCAGAAAAGATTAAAGAACGTGGGAATACTTCTGATGCACATTTAGATACTTTTGACACTAGGAAAACCAATCCTGCAACTTCTGATTGGCTAAAACAATTGAGTGAGTAGTCACATAGTGACTGTTTTGCTACTGATGTAGGTGACTAATTTAATACTCTGTTTGCCTCCTTATTTGCTCTATTAATTAGGGACAGCTGTTCCAGCTTCCCATCCTTTCAGTACCCAGCTCTTTCTTCAAACCAAGTTTGCCTTGTCAGATGGCTACTATCTGTTTTAATGAAGAATAAACTAGGTCATTTGAGATCCATGACCCTGAGGCCTGTTTTCTGAGTTCCAAAGGGGTTGGTCCTGACCTCCACAAGATGCTCAGAAAAAGCATCGTATGTATTTGCTTTTATTTACAGCTAGAAGAAACATTTCCTATCGTGTCACATGCCACAAGCATAAGAGACTTAACTATGTTGAATATCAAGAGGTAAACTTTGTGAATTGTATCACTACTGAATGTCAAATTTTTTGCCATTTAATCTCTGCCTCACCTTTGAATGCAACTTGAACAGCCTAGCAATACATGTCTTCAACAGGGGAGCAGGGCTTGTCAGTAACTCTTGACAAAGAAGGGGAAGAAATGGCACAGCAAAGGAAACCAGCCTGCTCAAATAGACTGGTAATCAGAAGATTAACAATTGAGAAAAATATATGGGGAAACCACTTGACAAGAGCAACTGTGGGCTCCTACAACAGAAAATGTGGCTGGCATATGAACAGGGCAACACTGAGCAAGGATAATAATTTTGGTCATCACAGTAGCCAAGTTCACCTTTTTTTTTTTTTTTCTTTTTTTTGTTATTTTTCAACCAATAGATGCCCGAGTGTCAACTGAAAATCCCTTGCAGACTGCCACTCAACCTTCTCATATTCATTGTCTTCAGTGGTCCACAAACCAGCTATGGATTGCCTACCGTAACTCTTAGACCACTGCTTTCATGCTTTTGTACCACTCTAGAGGGTTCTGATCTACACGTGAGAAACACACCAGAGAAATAAAGAAATTTAAAGAAGTTTCACAGGCTGCCCATTGTTCTGTCTAGAGCTGTACTTCATGCTATTTGAGGAAGTAAATGCCAGACAATACTTTTAGCAAAGCTTTTTTATATCCTTTAATATTCATGTCTGAGGAAACAGTCTGATTAAAAGAGCTTAAAAGCACAGAAAGTAGAGATGCCTTATGTAGTGTTCGCCCTGAGCAGCATCCATCATATGCAGCTGTGCCAGAGTAGCTTGCTTCTATGACTTTATTCATTTATCCACTACGCTATAATTCAGCTTACACTAGGAACTCCTTGGATAGAGAAAACATCTTTCTACTTAGCAGTAATGTGAGATACTACACAACAAGAAATATGCCAGCTACATTCCAGGCAAGACCACTACTTTTCAGTCTACGTGCCACAAAAACTATATTGCCACTAGCATACTAGTGGTTATCTCTTACTTCTAGGTTGGATTCTAGACTTATCTGTCATTAACCCATTTCTCAATCAAAAACTCAGTATCATTAATTCTTTATCCCAGCTCAGGTGAAACTGAAAAGTAGCAATGCACATCAGAAGCACAGCCTAGCTTTTGACTCAAAAGATGTTTCTGGAAAAAACATACAAGCTTTTTGCTGCTTCCAGATTCCAAACATCTGACATTTTTCAGGTTCTTTCTTACTTGCTATACAGTGAACCTGCAACAACACAACACTACTACATGTAACAATCTAGAATTTGGCATAGTGTCTTTCCAACTGTGCACAAGATTTGGTATGCCAGAAGAATACCAAACAATTGTGTCAACAACTCCAGGGGTTGACCCACCCATTTAAATCTTTCTAAATTACAATCCTTAAGAATTGAAAAGATGGGAATCAACAGGCTAATTAATACCTACCAGTCAAGCTTCCTGTTTTTCACACAGCTCAGAGACAGTTCTTAATTTCCAAAAAGTGCCATTCAACAGAATACTCATGATGAGAGTTCTTTTTTCTAATTCTAGATTTATTTTTTTTTCTGGCTCACAACATATTGGGTGTCTATAAAGCTACCGTAAATACCAGCATGCCTTTAAACAAAATAAGCAGAATCCTTGAAAGTTTCTCCTCTTTATTTTGAAATACCAGGGACCAATAAATAAATGAGACCAGAAAGTCACCAGCCTGCTGGTGATAAGATGACCTGTCATCCTTTACATTTCTAAAGAGCTCTTAGAACATGGAATTTAAATGCATGTCCATGTCCCTTTACAAAACTTTAGCATTCATAATCTTCAGAACAATTCTTATAAAACTAGTATTTACCCCCTTGGCTCTTCTGTGGTATTTTTATAACTCCTCCCAAGCTTTCCACTATTTGCGATCTGTGGCACATTGATATAAAGATTATGAACAGACAAATGGATGAAAAGTTTTTCCTCTGTATTGAAAACAGGACATTACAAAGCCATTATTATTCATACTTTTACCTACTTAAATACTGTACATGAAGTGTTGGAAAGCCTCAATTGCAAAACTGGGATTTTTTATTAAAATAGCTCAGTAGAAACCTTTACTTGTTTTACATAGAAACTAAAGTGCTATACCACTTCGGCTGAAGTACATTTATGAGGCCTATTAAATTACATCAAAACCCTGCTAAAAGTAAAATGTATCAATCTGTATTGACCAGAATGAAAAAGGCATCGTTCTATCACATTAGCACAGTTAAGCTAAGAATCATTAATTTATCTGGCTAGCAATAGAGTCCAAGTTAAAACAATACAGAGTATTATCTATTTCATCTGATAATTAATTAAGGCATTATCAAAACCTGAAACTTTTAAATAGCTGGAAAAGAATCCAGAAATTAGAAAGTATACCACAAAGAGAAGCCATTTTTGAACTTTTCAGAATTAGAAAGTCACTTAAATCCTTTTGCTTCTTTCTGGTAGGGGGAGTTTAAAATAAGCACATTAACTGAGATCTGTTTGGAATTCTCATCTAAGAAAAGTAAACAAAAATAAAATTGATGACTAATAAAACAAACACAAATGCAATAATCCATTGAAGTTTTAAAGAGTCACTTTGTTCCGTAGAAGTTCAAGTTGCATGGAGCTCTGATACAGATCAGATATCAAGCAGCACAGACTAACTTTAAAAGCAGCCCCCTCTGAACTATGTGTGGCTAAATAGAGGTAGGTATCTAACACCTGATCAGCCTCTTTCCTTTTCAACCCAGAAATACGTGTCTCTATACACGTCTAGGATTTTTACATAAATCAGCATATTTTTGTCTTGAAACTCTTGAGGTAAGTCAATCCCATATTACTGCAAAGAAAGCATAAGGCTTAATATTCCTGACTGTGTCCTTTTAAAAAGCAAACAAGAAAATCTTGTTAAAGTACAAAGGTTTATTATTGCTGAACGAATGTAATAAAAGCCACATTGTTTGCACTTGACCGACTTCCTTCTTCACCAGTGCTGAACAGAGGCCTTTGAGGGACTGGTACCTCTTATAATACATTCCTTTCAGTTACATTTCACTTCTATCTTCATCTAAAGTGGTGCTGAAGAAGAAATAAATCACGGGAGACATTTCAAATGCAGTGTACAAAACCTATATTTATAATTATTTTTGACACAGATTATCCATTTACTCCTTAATATGGTGTTTCTACAATGCTTTTAAAGTATGAGGTTGAGGAGTAAACTATGCTGAAGAGCACCTGGATGAGACAGATCAAAGATTTTGACCTAATTTAAACGTATCCAAGCATGTTTTAGTTCTCTTGCATGTTTCAGAAAATCATTAAATAGGCAATTAATTGAAAACTGTTCAAGACTACCTATTCCCTGCCATTTTGCAAGCTGCTGCAGAATTACACACAGAAGGCCCTAGTCCAGAAATATATTTGCACATTTATGTACAAGTATACCAGCAAAATTGAGATTTAGCTAGAAAGGACAATCTGAAATCCAGATACTAATATTCAGAAAGCAAATTCTATCAAATGAACAGTGAAATTAAAGTCCAGTGGCAGCCAACACCTACTTTTAATTTCTTTTTTAAAGCATAACCTTTTTTCAGTCAGACTTTTAATTTTAAAATTTCACGGACCTAGCACTATCTCAGGATAAGGAGGGAGGCACAAAAACCTCTTAAACAACCCAAACCAAACCAACCAACCAAAACAAACACAAACACAAACCCGGCTGGACACTGACGTTGAAGACAAAGCCGGTCCATTGAGTAGTAGTTAAAGGCCTTAAAGCATCAGAAAGTTTGTTCTTCACATTATACCTTCAAACCTTATTCTTTCAAAGATCAAAACTTGCCATAGATGGCCATGCAGCCCCATATCATCTCTTTATGGTTGGACATTAAAGTATACAATAGATACGTGTCTCAAAAGGCTGCCACTGTTCTCGGCATGTTGTTATTTATGGTGGGAACTCATACGAAGTCTTTTTACAATACTTTTTTTTTTTTTTTAAGTAGTAAAATGCAGGCTAATAGTGTACAAACAGTAACTGACCAGCTTTACTGGACCCCAAACACAAGGCAAGAGACAGAATTTCTCCATTATTTCAGCAAACAACAACAGTCTCCCCAAACACCTTGAGCTGGAACTTCCTCACATCTTAAAACAGCTGACCTTTGGACCAGAGAGGTGAAATACTTGTTTACCTTGCACTTGAGCAGACACAACCAGAAAAAAAATTCCTGAAACAACTAAACCCTATTCTGAAAATTTTATTTAGTTTGATCTTTGTTTTGAATGGGTTTTCCTGAGTACTAGAGGCTTTATTCTAATATTCACAAAGAACTTACGAGTTGTAACTTTAGCAAAATGAAAACCTTCCCAAAAGACTTAAGTAATTCCTTTGCATCTCTAAGCTATGATTAGTGTTCTGGGCCACTGGGACCCTGTATTCTGTCTTCTATAAATTAAGTTTTACAAAATAATATCAAGCTACAAGCCCGTAAGAACTTTCTCTTAAAACACTATTTCGATCTGGAACAAGCACTGCAACTAGATCTATTTTTGGTTAAGGGTTAATACATTGATAATTCATGAGTGGAACACAGTATTTCTCAAAGGGAAGGCTTTGTTTATATTCACATGATATTCCCGAGAGACTATAAAGGAAAGATGTACTATAGCAGCCTTCTAGTATCTGAAGGGGGCCTACAGGGATGCTGGGGAGGGACTATTCATTAGGGACTGTAATGATAGGACAAGGGGTAATGGGTTAAAACTTAAACAGGAGAAGTTTAGATTGGATATACGGAAGAAATTCTTTACTGTTAGGGTGGTGAGGCACTGGAATGGGTTGCCCAGGGAAGTTGTGAATGCTCCATCCCTCGAGGTGTTCAAGGCCAGGCTGGCCAGAGCCTTGGACAACACTGTCTTGTGTGAGGTGTCCCTGCCTACGGCAGGGGGGTTGGAACTGGGTGATTTTAAGGTCCTTTCCAACCCTAACTACTCTATGATTCTATGATCACTAGGAGTTACTGGGGTCTGACCGCCCTGCCCTCTGTGGCAGGGACTGCCTGGATGAAGAAGTTTGTGCCTGGGTGAAAAGGTGGCACTGTCCCAAGAGATGAATTGAGCAGATGCCAATGAAACGATAGTTTCTTCATCTCCTGCTCTGTTCCTAGCTTTGGGGCTGATGCTCCTGGATCCACATCTGACTGCTCAGCTCACCTGGCTCGCACACAGGCAAGAATGGAGCTAAATCAGGGCAAGAAGAACATGGGGCAGTTTGGTGACAGACAACTGCAAAGCCAGCAGTTCAGACCTCATCCGGAGATGCTGATCACATTTTTCAGTGCAAAGTAAAGCAAGATCAGTGGAAGCATTTTGACTTCTGACAGTAGCTACAAGAGCATGGGGCAGTGAACTACTCAAGCCAGCAAAAACACCCCTGACCCTCCAGATTCTATGGTCTTCTCCAGAGATGTTAATAAGAATAAATAGTTTTCCAGAAAGACTCTTAACCAAAAGCAGCTAGAAATAAAGATCGTGATGACTAATTTGAGTCCACTTAAGCAGATTGCATGCTTAGATAGAGGTGATGGGTTAAAACCAGCCATCTTGATACTGTGTTACAGCCATGACAAAATAAATATAGAATCATAGAACGGTTAAAGCTCATCTAGTTCCAACCACCTTGCCAGGTGGGACACCTTCCACCAGACCAGGTTGTTCAAGACCCATCTAACCTGGCCTTGAGGAATATGGGGAAAGCTGAACCTTCTCATGCCCTACTCTAGCTCCAGGTCTGAGATGCATGCCCTGTGCCAGCTTCCTTACATTGTTGGTGAAACTTCACAGTGCTCATCCTGCAAAACCTAAGATGAAGAAAATGCAGTATTGGGAACGTGGGTTTTTTTTCCTGCTGCCCTTTCCCCTCTGGCTGGGGTTAACAGGAATATCAGTGTGGCTCTCTAACATCAGCCACAGGGGCAATTGCTGCAGGAGAAGGGGCAGCAGCAGTCAGGGTTTGGGCACACCTCAGCCTCCCAGGATTTCTTCCCCTCCACTGTGCAATCCCATTTTCAGTCATAGGCACTGCATTTGTTCACCTGAAGGAGTCAACAGAGAGGCTGAGTGAGCTCACACTGAGCACTACATTGTCCTCTGATTACAGGAAGGGAAGAAAACAGCAAAGGTGTGGCGAGCCAGAGAGCTTGACGCTGTTATGTTTCAAAAGGAGACAGGAGGAAAACTGCTTAGAAAAGTCTCCAAGTGCCAGGAAAATGCTACAGATACCCCACATAGGGGAGATCAGTTGTTGTAGATGCTATATGAAAGAGTAATTGGATGTTACATTGTACAGTGACTGCTAAAACACTGGAGGCCCATGACACAGCTGAGAGGTGGCTGCAGGCAGAGATGGGACACTAATCATTAGCAGCAGCTGTGTATGTCTGTGTCAGGCAGAGAGAAACAGCCACGGAAGAGGCGATGGTGGCAGGGACCATGTCCTGAAGCACAGACAGACACCAAAGCTTTTTGGCACGGGATTCTCCAGGCATAAAACTGCAAGAGGGAAGAGTTGCTGTGGTTTCCTCCCACTACATTTCAAGGTAGGGGGAGAAATGGTCTTGGGATGAAGAGGGATGTGTTGTAGACTCACGCTGTGGAAGCAATTTCTCCTCCCAGCAAAAATTAGACATCGGCAGAGCCCCCAGTGCTGCCTATTTACCCAAAATATGTGACAAGCCTCTTGTCAGGGGTAGGCTGTGCACAAGAATTACATTTTTGGCCACAATTCAGCTATGCTGACAATGTATTTATTTACACCCAAAAGAAAAGATCAAATATTTGAAGAGCTTAGCACTTTCTTCCCCCTGCAGTGATCCCATTTTCTGATGATCTAGCTGCAGGTTTTGTACTCTACAGTGTTTTGGAGAAACTCGTCCTGGCAGGGACAACAAAAGGAGCTGGAAATGGGAATCTTTGCCCCCTTGTGGAGTGTTTTGATGCAAGCAACTAGATAAAAAAAGTTTGTTTTCATCCATGTTGCATCAGGATAATTGCAGGTGAAATTGCTGTCCCAGAGCACTTGCACACTGAAAATGTATATCCCCAGATGGGCAGTGCAAAAACATCATCCATTTTCATCTGAAAAAGAATCAATGAGAGATAGAAAACAAACAAGCAGCACAGAAAGCTGCTGTGAATGTGTCCTTGGTGGGGAAGAAGAAGGAACTTGTAAGTGCCCAGTGCCAAGTATGGCTGCAAACTTTATTTACTAATTTGGCTCTTTCACCAAGGTTGAAGAACTCTCCTTAAAAACTAAGAAAAAGTGCAAAACTCATTAGAGGATACACACAGGCTCAAAAATACAGCCCAGGAAAACAGCTCAAGGCAGAAAATGTATTCCCAGGCTGTGTCACAGCCCCAGCACTAACAAACCTCTCCAAGGGGCTAAAATACCTCTGCTCAGCTGGGAGGAATCCAACAGCCTAAGGTTGCTCTTTTGGGAGTACAGGATTGAGACTGATAGCTAAAAATAGGGCTTGTCTGAGAAAGAGACGGCTGCTGGCAGTAAATCGGGAATGCGTCCGCTCTTTGGGAAAGGAGATGAGGTAACAAGAGAGCTTATCACTGTGCTGAGTAAAGCAGAAGAGGATGGAGACCTGAGCTTGCATCTTCCCTGATGCAGCAGAAGAAACAAAGAATGAGCACAAGTTAAGACTTGGGCCAACTGCTCCTGGCCCGGATGTACACTGTCCTCTAACTGCAGCAAATTGATTAATCAAGGAATACTGGAAAACAGTACCCCTGCAC
>JBCJKH010037460.1:0-15316 GCA_039877255.1 Loriculus beryllinus | reverse complement strand
GCTCTGCCCTGCAGCCTCCCCTCTCATCGGCTCTGTCTGGGTGCCTACGCTGCCACCGCCGGGGCAGCCAGAGCAGAATTCTGAGCCTCATGGGTGTTTGGAAACACTCAAAGTATGAAAACGACGATTCCCAAGGGATTTAGAGATACCTGTTTGGCTTCTGAGTTGATTAATGCAGCCAGTGGATAAAATGAGGTGCTTGCGCTGCATGAACCAGCCATCCTTCTGACAAGAAAATGGTTTGGATACAGCCAGCAGAAGCCAGCATTGACTTGTCCCTTCTCCAGAATTTAGGCAGCTAACCCAGTATTCTGGGAGAGGCACTCCCAAATACGTGGGTTTCAGGCTGCTGTTCCCACTCTGAGATTAGGGATTCACAAAGGGAGTGCTTGCTTTTCTAAATGTAGCCTTCCTGCTGCAAAACAGTTTATTGGTTTAAATACTCATGCAGGATGCAGGAAATTTGGATTCCTGAGCATTTTTAGCATGAGGGAAGTCAAATCATATTTGTCCTTTCTAGAGCTATGCCCTAAACCTCACGCTGTAGACTAGGTTCAGCTAGGCACTCTGCTTTCCCCCCATTAAGGGTTTGTTTTTTAAGCAAGATCCAGGTTTAAGACAGATCGTTCCCTTTCTGCTAGGAGAACAACAAACAATTCAGGGACTTGTTGCTTTTAGGTCACTCATCTGGGAGGTGGAGACATGGTTCAGGTCCTGAACCTTGAGTCTCTTGTCTTTCCCAAATCCCATGTCTATAACATGCAAATTGCATAAACAGCTCTGGGAGGGGAACCATACATATCCTTGCAGAGTGCCCTAACTGTGAGGCCTCAGAGCTCCTGGAATGTTACTACTCAGCATGTGGGACACTGAATCATCCTCTCAAATGCCTAACTTTCTTACTTGTACATCTAGGCTGCCTGAACACCTGATTTAGGTACTTTGACTTATTCCCTAAGCACTAGGTAGAAGCTCTGTAGGCACTGCAAAGGTAATGCTTAAATTAGTTCTAAATCACTTTTCAAAGGTCTTGCAGAAGTCCTAAGTCCACCAATGCACATGAAAAATATTGTCCTGAGTAGTTTCTATTTTTACATATTTGGTTTGCCTCAGTCAGTCTTGCATACATGTAATTGCTGGCAAACTGCACTAGTGCAGTCATTTCCTAACTGTGTATGCTCTCTGTAAGTGCAACACTTATGTTGGCCGGGGAACTAGAAGCAGACATCATCATATCATTGCCATGAAGGTGCACAGACGATGTGGCAAGGCAGAAGACCAATTGACATTCTGTATGGCAGCATGCCTGGCAGGAGGTGCCAATTTCCAACCACAAATGTTGCCCTCAGATTCTTCTCCTAAGGAGAAAACAAGAGAAATCAAATTGATCATAGGGAAAAAACATTGAAGAGTACAAAGAGCAAGCCTAAAGAGAATAGCAGAGTGTAGTATAGCACTACAAGTAATGCAGTATTCACTCTCTGCTCTTGCCTCCCAGTGATTTTGTTGCCCTGCCCTCTGTACTTCACATTCTTTAGCTATTAAAGGAATTAAAAATTCAATAATGAACATTAAAAACTGCATCCTTGACCTGACGGAATTGAAATAACTGTTGAGGCTCTCTAAACTTTCTTAGAGAAAGCACACAAAAACATTTACAATCCTGCAACTCATCCAAAAGCAGCAAATTGTTTCTCATGTATCTTTATTCTATGCTTTTTTAAGGCTGTGTTAGTTTTATGCAAAATTAATTCCACATGTAATTCAACATAGCAAGTGAAGATGCATTGTGGCTTCATGTGGCCATATAGATTATCTAGGCTAGTTTTTAAGAACAACAAATTACCCAAGTTTTAAAGTATTTGTAATAAAACAAATAAGCGTTTCATCATGTTCCTTCCTGTGGCACATTAAAGCTGTGTCTGTCAGTCTTTTACTACTATGTCTTAAATCTGTGACAGCATATTGGAAGTGTTTTGTGGCATGCGGTTTGAGGGGGTGTTTGGAGTAGATGTTCTGTGAATCCTTCAGGACTATCCTATCTTTTGCATGCAATTGGAAAGGACTGGGCTTGGTAATCTAGGTGGTCCCTTCTGTCCTATGATCTTATCTTTTGGGTTTTCAAACTCTTCACCATATACTCCACAATATATGTCGTTTACATTCTTGAAATAGGTTACTAATCTTAAATCAATGATGGAGAAAATGTAACTGTTTGTTAGAGAAAAAAATATTGGAAGGGTCAAGAATTTGTCAGTGTTTACTTCAAACAGTGGGTTTTTAATTAGAGAAAATACATCTCACTATTGGTTGAAGAAACATCTTTCTCACTTCTGTGACTTCATCTCTATTTTGTTTCTACTGAAGTGAAGGTATTTTTCCATGTAAGGCAAGTAGTCACTACTGTATCTGGCATCTACTTGAAACTCTATCAGGCCATTCAGATTCATCTTTGTCAAATAGTAAAGCCTTTGGCTACAGCCTTATTTTCCCCATAGGTGTAAAAAAATGCAAAATTGTAATTTATAAAACAGAAGATGACAGAATCCCATTTGTACAGTACATGTAGATGCCAGAAGGTAATCTTATTACAAATAACACAATCTTCTCACAGGACTTACTATATTGTTTTCCGGGTGGTCTAAAAAGTTGATTCAGAGAATAATGCCACAACAGCAACTTGTAGTTCCTAAGGCCAAATAGCCAGATGTGTCAATAATCAGTGCAAACTGGAAACAGATGTAGGTCCTTGTTGAATAATAAATGTAATGAAAATACTTCCTTAGCTCTCTCCTGCTTTCACACACACAAGAATTTATGTCTTCCATATTTTTTTAATTGTATTTATTTGCTGCTTCATTTTTATGTCACCAAGACCTTTTCAAAAATTCTAATCACTCCACCATGACCTAATAAAGATTAGTATATCTACAGCAATTGCTTAATATCTAGTCAAATTGGTTCTACCTGATCATTTTATCTGGGAAATTTCTTATCACTGAGATAAGATGAAAATTGTTGAAGGCAGATGTGAAGGCCAAGTCTGGGTAGTCTCCTGTAACTGCATAGTTTCTGCGTATATATGAAAGTAGACAGTCTATAGAGTTGATAACACAGTTCAGACCACTGGCAAAATCCCTGACATGACTAAATAGACTTAAGTAATGAGTGAAAGTCAAAACAATCTTTCAGGAATATTTCATGCTAACAGAATATTTGTAAGACCTTGTATAAAGCCACATGTCCAGACTTGATCTGTAACTTCAGTCCTTGCTTGCAAGTGATGACAGCTCAGTTATGTGAAAAGCTACTTTACAACAGAATACCATCTTCAAAACCAAAAATAAATGCTTTGTGAACTGTTTTCTCACAGGTACTGTTTGCTTAGATTGTGGTATTCAGCATCAATCAAGACCCCCCCACCCCAACTTCTTAAAATGGGAGAAGTCACATTTTTCTTACCTAAAGTAGTTTGAAGTTTTTTGAGAAACATTGCACCCCAGATTAAGACAACTGTTTTCAGTATGCAGAAAATACAGCATTAATGTCAGAACTATAGAGCCTTTATACAAAGTTTATATTACACCTTTACAAATTAACTGGCACTATCGCTTTACAAACTTAAACAGAAAACCAGGAGAAAAAAGTTGTCATCTGTCTTGTTCCCCACATGCCAATATGCGCATCAGCATCTGTTTTGCCTTTACCCATCATAACAGTCATGTCTACATATGAAAAGGACAAAGGGTATTGGGGAATAGCTCAGGAACTTGAGTCATGGCCACAGAGTGGGACCATGAACCAGGGAAAACACTTCACATGCAAAACCCCAGAAAGGTGTTAGAGTACTCATTGCTGTTTGTAAAAATGAGTACGTGAGGATAACCAACGCTGCAGAAAGAAAGGTTGCAAACCAGTTACACTACTCTCCAAGGCACTTTCAACCTTCAGGCTCTCGCTGTGGTCTGCAAGTGGACAGATTGAGTGGCAATGCCAGTTTCAGGAATTCCTACCCCACCCAGCTCCAGCTATTCACTCCTCTTTCTCCTCTTTCCCCTTCTTCCTCCCATGGCTGCAATGCCAGGTCTCCTCCAGTTTACTAGCTTGATTGCTCTAAAGCCTGGGCTCTGAACCCTATTTTATCAGAGCTTTTCCTTAACTCAGACCATTTCAGCAATTCAGTGCTGGCTGTAGCTCTGAGAACAGCTGAGTCAGCACAAGTGATGGGGCCTCTGCTCTGGGATGAAAGCTGGGCAGGAAGACAAGGAGCAGAAGATCCAAACTTCTTACAGTGGCATTGCACCATAGCAACTGTATCCTGAAACTGCAGCTTCAGTAGCAGTGTTTTGCTCTTCTGAGTTTATTGTTGATGAAATCCCAAGTAGGTCAAATAAACCATGTGAAGGGTGCACAAATATTTATACATACACAAGTTTATTACCTTTCTCTAAGAATGTGACTTACAAGCAATAGCTGTACATCAGCTCCCATGTGTCTCCTTGCCGAGATAACGTGATAGATAAAGAAAATGTGGGCAGATTTAGGCAAATGGGAACAAAGCTGTGCTCTGATTCTTGTGTTAAATTTCTAGTCATTAAGAAATCATATTCATGTGCAATTAGCAATGTGCCTAAGCTAAAAATATACCTCTTACCCTAGTTTCAAAATCTTTGAAGAAAAAATCAAGTACAACAGAGGGCTAGATTTGATTTAACCACATAAATTGTCATATAACCATAGGAAAGACAAAAATAAAATAGATTAGTCACGTTTACCAGATGACTGCAATTCAGAAAGAAATGACACTAAAAAAAGACACAAAGTTCAATGTCCAGAACCACCTGAATATGATTCCAAATACATGTTGTTGCAAAAGCAAACTAAGACATTACTCAGATACACAAGTAGGTTTATTTTAAGCTGGAGTTGGCCAGTGGCACCACTGGTGTTTGTGACATTAAAAGTCATGTCTCCTGCATCTACTTTTACTACCCTTGCTGAAATGGATGTTGAAAACCTGATGAGGATTCATGCAACAGTGGTCTGTGGTTTAGAAAATATGCCTTGCAAAAGCAGCAGAAAGCCATGCCCATCCATAAGACTGCTCAGTCTTTGCTGCTCAGCCATCAGGGCTGCTCTATAACACAGTAACACTCAAACACCTGATATGGACTTCCATTAGGTCTCTAATTAAAATATGGGAGTTCATTGTGAGCTACTGCAGAAGCAGCTGACTGAAAAATTTAGGTCCTTTTCAAAAACAGCTCAGGTGTGGGGTTGCTTAGGCATTTTGGTGTGCGGCTCCCAGGTCCTCACTCACTCTTCAAGATCCTTGCTCAGGAATGACAGAGCAGGTTCAGTTCTTTTCCAGCAGGGAATACTTCACTCTCCCACAATCTGGGTACACCTCATATTTAGTGGATGCTTTGTGAGAAATTTATACATCTCACTAGACCTGCTAACTTGGCCAAGGGCTCCTGTATCTCTCTGAAGTAAAGACATGCCACTGGTAAGGGAAAGGTGATGCTGAATCTGAGTAAATCCTAAATATATCTTAAAGACAAGCCAGAGCTCTTTATTGCCTCAGCTGTGAAATGGGTGCAATACCTCTCTGTTTCACAAGGTTGTTAATGAGGATAAGCACCTCAAAAGTTGCCAGACATAAAGACAGAACCTTATAGATACGTTTATGGAAACAGGTAGGTAATAGCAGTCATGTGATAGAGAAATTGTTAGGTAGATTCTGAAGCTCAGAAACCATGATAGCTAGTCATGGGGGCCTCTTCATTACCTAGGCCCCAAAACACACTAGAATTTTTTTTGAATATATGACTGAAGTAGAAACATCATTTTAAAGGACGTCCTACTTTGCTTTAAACTTCAGGATCCAGAGAATTTGTCCTATGCATGTATACTCTGCTACATAAAAGGGTTAATTACCCTTCTGAAAAGCTTCATCTTATTTTCTGCTTAAACTGTGTTGACTTGGAACTATTAGTTCATGTAACAGCTTTGATAGATTACAGAACCATTGCAACACTGATTGGAGCAATGCCTAAATACCTTTGAATAACAGGCCTAAGCTATGTGCCTAAGGAAGCATGCTGGAAAAGGAACCTTGACTTTTCAAGTCCTGTACTGGGACTGGAATAATTTGCCTATTTTTTTCTATGAACATGGAACACTTATCTGCCTTTAGGTACAAATTAATAGACAATATTCATAATAATATAGAATAATAAATAATATAGTATTTCCATGTACAAACAAGAACTAAAATCAACCCTCAGTAACCTGAATGCCCTTTAAACGTAAGATTTTCTTTAACTGTTATCTTGTGATAAATGACGAAGAGGAAGTCTTTTCCAAGAGAAGATGACTCACATATGATTCTCAGGAACTCACAACATTCAAGACAGCTGGCAGTGAATAAAAATGCTCTTTTTATAATTATTTTTTTAGATCTTTCCTGTTCTAATAGTCACAAAGCACATTACAATAGTTATTTCCACAGCATACTTTACCACATTATTATTTCCAGCAGGCTATGCTGATTTGCAAATTCAGATTATTAATGCTAGCAATCAAAAATCTAATTTCATAGGATAAATTAATATTTGCACTGAATTCCACTTTACTGTAGTCAGACTACTTTGAGTATTTGAGACAGCTTACATGTACATTGCAATGTAGATGTATCAGCATTAATAGCAATCAACTTGGGACATTTCAAGCTGAGCTGGTCATCCTCAGCTTTTCTTAGCATCAATAAAGAAAAGTAAGGCAATAAAAGTAAAAGGTTAATCTCATACCTTTGTAGATATGTGAAATGGGTCAAAAGAATCATGTTCCTTAGAAGGTCCTGTTTGTCTGCACTG
This sequence comes from Loriculus beryllinus, assembly GCA_039877255.1. Taxonomy (NCBI): domain Eukaryota; kingdom Metazoa; phylum Chordata; class Aves; order Psittaciformes; family Psittacidae; genus Loriculus; species Loriculus beryllinus. The sequence goes on along the minus strand of JBCJKH010037460.1, from coordinate 8,438 downwards.
ACTAGAAAGTGGCGACTAGCCCAGATACTGCTTTAAACTTCGTTGTTTAAGGACAAAGGTGAAGCAACATTTGTAGGTAGAGGTAATAACTCCTTTTCGGACACCTATTAGTAATTGGTAAACGTAGCAAAATTTCTGGACTTTTCAGTCTTTCTGATTTGAAATAGGCCTTGTAGATCTGAAGCTTTGTCTTCTTTTCCTAGCTATAACAACTGGTCTATTTCAAACTCTACCTGTAAGTCTGACCCTTAAGTCTGACCCATAAGTCTGGCCTTAGCTCAGATGGAAAAATCTGCATTAGAAACATCTTGACAAATTAATCGACCTTGACACTGATGAATGCATTTGTCAAAATGAATATTTCTCAGTATCCAGATGAGAAACAATTACTCTTTCAGTTGCAAATTTGACCTCTGAATTAAATATAGGCCATGAGGAACACCAGTTTTTGTTTACACTTCTCTTACAGTCCTGTACCTTGCTTGCCTAGTTTAACTACCTAATAAATAACTTGCGCCCATGAAAATTAGATATTCAACACTGACATTAACTCTTTATGGGTAGGGAAGCATTACCCAAACAAAATAACAAAAAAGAATAAAAATCTAAGAAAAAGAGAACAGTGCCAGGAAGACAGATTGACTCACTGCTTCTGAAAGTACTGTCTTCTGAGACAAATTATTCAGTCCAGAGAGACATGGCATCACCCAATGTGTACTCTGGGCAAGGTATCAAAATGCAACCCTTCCCACTTGTAGGCAATTATTTCTAAATCAGTAGGTATAATAATATGCATAGGCACAACTTTGACCTATATTTTTCACTCTCAGTGCACAATGTTTTCAAATTTGTCTCTTCTCTTATTTAACATGGCAGCTGTTAACTTCTTTTTTTTTTTCCCCAAGTATCAAGACTTTTACTTTGTAGGATTATCCAAATATTAGTGAAATAGTTTTGGTACGAAAATTTGAAAAACTCTATAGTTGACACTATGGCTCTTATTATTTAGTGGGCTTCCTATTGCAAGCTGTAAATTCCTCACCTGTATCTCCGACTGTGCTTTGCTAGTCATGTTAAGGAAAACATTGCAGGGGAGATGCAATTTATTGTTGGGATATCTGATGAGAAGATAGAAAGAGAAAAGTAAGAAAGCATGGTCTTCTCTCATTTTTCAAACTTTTCAGAATGAAAAGTTAAAACATTTTTTACTGAAGAGCTAAGTGAAGAAACCATTAATTCCTCTGATATCACCTCACTCTTCTGTCAAACCAGCATCTATTAAGGGCTAGCTGAAGTATTTCTGCAAAGCACTGCATCGTAAGACACAGACATATTCACTGCAGAGACTAATGGCAGGATCCTCAGCCAAGTGATGCCGAATTATTGAATTCACACTACCCAAGTACAGCTCTTTCAGAGAAAGCTCCGCACTTCTGATCTGCTGTAGCATACAGCTGTCTTGTGGTACTTCTTACTTCTTACAAGTTTGTAAGCCTGTATGTAAAGGTTGTAACCTGACTTCTGCAATAAATTAATAGTTCCTTTCCTTTCTTCATATCACGCAGATATCTGATAAATAGAGGGTTTTGAAAATGACCTAGAAAATGTCAAATGGCCATAGACACGATATGCAATGCAGTTGCATGATATTAACCCACATTATGAAAATGTTGGCAAAATAGCTCCTCCATGTTGTTATAACAAACAAAAAACTAGCTGGCTGATTTCATGTCCTGCAGATAATTGTGCTGCCTTCATACCACTTGAATAGACTATTCAATGGAGATACAAACTGATTTTCATACAAAATCCAAACCTTTGCATGACTCTTTTGTGCAGTAATTACACACTAGAAGAGCTTAGAGAATTGACAACGTAACTAAACTTCAACTTCTCTTTTTAAAGACCAGACTGCACATCATGTTAATTCTGATAAGTTATGGGCCAAGCAATGTATGTGTAGACAATCAGTGAGGTTTGTCCAACAAACAGTAAGTTGATCATGTATCTGAATATTTCATATCCTCTAAAGTTTGAATTTCAAATTCATTCAGTACAAATGCATATCTCTAAGCCTACGATCAGTTCATGTTAGTTTGGCACTAGGGTTAAAGCATCATGGAAGTAATTTTTGATTATTGCAATTTCTTCCCAGTTCCACTGGAATTCTTTTCCCCTTTTCTTTCTTTTTTTTTTTTTTCCTGAGGTTCACAGATGACCATGATGTTCATAGAAATTAAGGCTTGTTGCAAATAAAACAAATCTGTACTTCGTTTTTTGTTATTCCCTTAGTAATTTTTTAATAAACTTCTCTCACTCAGGAGAGTATCTCATTTAAGTTTAATGAGGTATGTCCTAAATTGTTTATTAATGTATTTTCTTAAAGAATATGAATTCTTCTACAACAGAGCACTCCTCAGTTATCACTTTATACTGTTGAGGTATTTCAGACAACATTTAGTGACAATAATAATAAGAATTTATTCTGTAATGCTGCGAGAAAACTGGAAGGCCTGTCCATCAAAATCACACTTAACAGCTGAATGTTAAGACACATTAGTAACCTGTAACACAGAGCTGATTCAAGTTATCTATGCTTCCCTCCTCTGGTGACAGTAAATATGTAAGCTGGAGGATTTAGTAGGGTTGGGGAGAGACAAATAGTTTGGTGTTATTTTTTTGTTAATGTTGCCTTTAATCAGAACAGCAATGGTTACTGTTGAGAAAGCTCTGTCTCATTTCAATGGGCTTAACTAAGTACAAAGGAAATTACAGCTGGCATTATCACAAGGTATGAATTTGCTCCATAGTCATTCTGCTACTGAGGGTCTGAACCAAAGAAGAGTTCTTCACAAACTAGTTTCTTCACCAATTGAAATTTTCTTCATACTTAAAAAAATCCCTTTGGGGATGAAGATGGAAACCTCCAATTTCATAAAATTTCTGAAAGAAAAATTAATTCAGACACTTTGGTATTTTCAGGTTGATGATAAGGAAACATTTCCTTTAAAATCCTATGTAAACCACATTATTTTTATTTTGGCTAATATTTCTAAATTTAAAAAAAATGAAGAGAATTGTAAAAGCAGAGCTTTTTTTTTTTTTTTTTTTTGTATATTTCAACAATTCAGAACCTTTTTTTCCAAATAATTTTCAATACTCTGAATATATCAAAACCAGCTATTTCTCATGAAAAGTTTTGGCTTTGAAGAGCTAGCATATTTTTTTAATTAAAACCTGTTCATGATAATTTAGTTCCATTCCAAAATACATCGAAATAATTGCAAACTTCCTTTGATTTCAGAAATTTTGGATCAGGATAGATCACAGATGGGATTTGTGTGTGTAGGGTAAAAATAAAAACAACCATTCCACTGGTACAGATTTTAAGCTCAGATCTGCACACACAATTTCTCTTGACTTCAGAGACAAATACAAGTAAGGGCAACATTTGGCCCTGAAATATATTTTCAAAAGTAAACTAAATAGAACCTGAGAGTTGCAGCTGAAAAAACAGCTGATTTATTTTTGTTATTATTATTGTTTATATCTTCTGCATTAATGATTACCTGTAATAGTACATGAAAAGAAGTTAAGTCTACAGAGCTGATAAGCTTTTATTAAAGTACAGATTTAAATCTAAACGATTGATTTTTTTGTTCCTGACAGCAGCTCATTAGTCATAACACAGTCAATTTTTGCATAAAATAAACATAATAGGGAGGAATGTTTAAAATCTACAAGATTTGGGTACATATTCCAAATACATTATTTTATGACTAGCATGCTCTTATTTTTACTTATTTTTCCCACATTGCTGAGACACAATCCTCCGCTGCGCTTTGTTCAAAGAGGTGTCACTGTTCCAGTCCTGGAGTGGGAAAACCTGAAGGTGGTCGATCTCACTATGAGCACCTGGGCTGTTTTTAAACTCACATCTCACCAGGGTTTGGCAGAATGTTCTTCGGCAATGCAATAAAGCAGCACAAGATCTGTCTTCTTGTAAACACTGTTGGCAAAGGAAATAGAAATAGGTTTAGAGCTCATTACAGTGTCTCTCACCATCTTACGTCAAGATACCTACAGTGAAATCTTCAAGGCTGTTTTCTAGTTGCAAAGTAACATGAAGAAGCAATGAAGGATGGGGCAAGTCATACAGGTTTGACATAGCAGCAATTATGTTGTATAGTTATATGGAACAATTGACTATAGGTATATACAAGTGTACATTTATTCACCTCTGCTATGTCATATAAGCAATATTTCAAACTAAACTTAACTCAGAACTACAATTACGTATTGTGTAGTATATGTATATTATATATGTGTACCAGTATGCAATTGCATAAAAAAGGAGAGTTTTGTGGAGACTGCATGTCATGTGATGGCATATCATTAAAGAACACCAAGTGTGTACTAGGACTTTAGATGTACACTGTCACAGACGAATAGGTTTCCATGTTTCCATTTTGATCCCTTTATATGTGTATATGCGTATATAAACAAAACTAAAAGGAATGTTTGATTGCTTGAAACTTTGTCACACGTATTCAGCTACAACAGCTAGCTGTCTTCACAAACACACCTTAATTTTTTTTGTGCACATGAACATAATCACAAGTACACATACAAAGCTGTTCTTCATTGTTAATAGTAAGATACATTGCATACACAAGACTTCAAAATATAAAAGCAATTTTATCTTATACCTGAATTTTATTTCTTCTAATAATACTTGTTCTACTTTATAATTGATAGTCAAATATTCACAATTAAGCACTTAGGGATGGATTAATCTCATTTAACATTAAACCTCTAACAGTTCAGAAGTTAGTTTCTCAAGCTTTCTCTTCAGTGAATGGTGGGAGACAGGACAAGAAACTAAAGTACATGAATCACCACCTAAACATGCCTATTTCTTCCTACTAAAGGACAAAACAAGTTGGTTACGTGTAATTAAATTACGTGCAATTAAATGTTAGACAACTAATGGCAGCGGTGCTGAATCACATGCCAGGAGATAGGCATGGAGAAACATAGAAGGGTAGATTGGTACATAAAACTGAATGGCATTAACACTTTGGTTTCCTTGCAGGCACCTGCAGTTTAGACAATCTGGTCTTTCATCTGTGGGTGGTGGGGGAAGTGATGTCCACAAGGTTTTGAGTGTGGCTAAAGTATTTGTTCAGATGACCTGAATGTCAACTCTGGCCTTTCAGCAAAATAGGGTACATGCAGGACATCATGCTGCCAGGCGACAGAGGAGACCTGCTCCAAGGGCTAAGCTGTGCTTTTCGAGCGCTCCCAACACAGAGCAGGGCTTGTTCAGGCACATGGAACTACTTGGTGAGGGATGACCCACAAGATCAAAACATGCTCCCCTTCAGTACCCTTGTTGTGGGTGATGATGATGAGGATTAACCTTGCAGTAACCCTGTACCAAGAACAACGTATGTTTCCTGGTCAGAGGCCCTGTCTCCTTTTCTTTGCCACTCACTCCTCACCTGCAGGAAGCAAGACGGGGAGTGGTATTTCTGTGTGTTTTGATCTGTCATGCTGTCCTCAACAATTTACTGCTGATCCCCAAGCTCCTTCACTGAAAAGTATATGGAATAATGATATTCATGAGCATGGCAAATTTTATTCTTTTTGCAGAGTTCTAGATAATATAAAGGTGAGCCAGGTGTAGAGAAATGGACTGAAAGATTGAAACCGCAGTACAAGGAATATGAAACCGCTCACCCTATGATGTCCTCATATGATGCTGCTGCCTAGGAACCCACAGTCATTCCTCCTTGTTATGCAAACTGATTTCTCTGAAATGATTGAAGTTCAGTTTCGAAGTTCAGTTTCAAAGTTCTGCTTTTTGTAGGTAAAAAAGCACCACTTTTTGTAGTTTTGCTTTTTTTCTGAAATTGTACTTGTAATTTAATACTACAAATGCTTCTCACTTATATAACTGTAAAAACTTTCTATGTACTATAAAAAGCGGTAATTCACTCTTTTTGGTACGGGAATGCCATAAATCTTCACAGTTGAGTTAATGTAATTAAAAATCAGAGCCACAGACTCATTTCTTTGTTTTATCATGATCCTTGTCTGTTGCTTTATCATACACATTTAAAACATTTCTACTCTGAGATGCTCTTTAAGACATGTTGTCAGAGTGTTATCAGCATTTATTTAATGTCAGTGAAAGTTTGTGCTTTCTCTCAAAACCGAACAGTCATCATAGGGCTGGAGTAAAAATTAGCATGACATTATAAACTATGGGTGAAACTGTGCTCCTAAATATTCAGGAGTCAAGCACCTGACACCACAATTCCAGGTTATCACATCAGATATCCTTCTCTATTTTATTCCTACCTGTTTGGAGTAATGCACCTCATCTCCAAAGATAAGTGCACGTGCAATATGACATTATTTACCAACAGGTAAAAAAATATATGTGCTACATAGCTTGATCTGATCTAATGTTAGTAAATAAAACATGTCGGTGAAGAATATGTTTTCTCCTTCACAAGACCATAGAAAGAAAGAAGGTGGCTTTTTTTTAAGGTAATTAATCCATGTAATTGCTTTTAGCAAATGCTCCTCAGTCCTGATATCCAGTCCCTCATTAATTAGACCCTAATACTACTCGCTCAACTGAACTTTTCAATAACTTTGCCACTCTTTCAGGTAGAGAGGATATCATTCAGGCATTTTGGCAAGAGTTTGGGAAAGAACCTGCTCAGCTGAGCAAGGTGGGAGCCTCTTGGTCTCCAGGTAGGACTGTTGTCTGATTTTCTCTGTGACGGAGCAGGGCAACGCGGCTTGCTGTGTTTATCCAAAATACTGTGTTTACCTGTTCTCTATCAGCTGTAGGCAAGCAGGATAACTCTGTCTCCTGCCTGCAGCTGTGAGCTGCCTCGAACCCAAACTGTGCCGAGAGGCACCAGGAGAGTAAGCTGCTTTTGCCCTCAACTCCCACTTCTCTCACAGAGGGTTGGGCATCGTCTGGTCATAATAAAGACTTCAACTAACTCGTCTTTGAAGTGGGAAGTTGAGTCACACTGTCTGTGAAATACTCATTTTTCATTGTTGTGAAAATGCATCCCAGTGCCAGGGTATCCCGTTGTTTATTTGCTGTTCTGGCACAGCCGTGCAGGGGGGTGGATGCCAATCACAGAGCAATCTGCAAGAGGCAGACAAACACAGTAGGTGAGACTGGTTAGGAGGTATAGGCTAGACACCTCCTTTGGAGAGGGCCAGTGTGTTGCTAGTATTACTGGGAGGCCTCAAGGCTTCAGAAATATGCCCTTCAGTATCTTGGCTTGCGAGTCAGTTATATGGGAAAAAAATACACAGTTTTACTATGCCTGGCAGCATAGCTCCTGCCTTGAGTAGAATTAGGTGGACTTGCTTTTAGAAAATAATGGGGGAGACACTTTGAAATAAGAGACTGCTTAATGCATTTACAGTTACATAGATGCATGTTTTTGCCAGAGTATCTCATTATGCAGCCACTGTTTTAGCATGCTGATGAGATGATGTCAGTTAACTACATAATTATGAAAAGGATGCAAATAGGACTGTCTCTTGTACCTTCTTTTAGATGAGAAACTAAAATGCCATCTCTACCATGGTATGTGTAACTTTTGCATTAAATCAGGATTTCATGCATAACTTCTTGCAGCTACTGTCAGTAAACAATTCTGTTAATGAACTATTTCCTTGGCTGGCAATACGTCATTGTACATGTCAATTATTAATAATTCTGTATCTGAAATTAAGATTTCAGTAGCTTGTTAATGAGAATAACTCCACAGATTTACTGCATTGTCAAAATCTTACACTGAAAAAAGTCTTCCTTTCTCTCTTTACGAGAACTACACAAGGCTGTTGAAAAAGTGAATGGTGGTTAAAACTTAATGGTGGTGAAAATTCCCTTATACCTAGATGAACTACACTTGAGTCATGCAGAGTTCACATTTTTAAGCATTTCTGTAACCCCACTTGATTTGAAACAAGAGCTGAGATTCTTCTGTAAGTACAGTACTTCAGGAAGGTGAAGTTTGAAGAAAAATATTAGCTATCATGAGGGTTTATACTAAAATGTTGAGATACAGCAATAAAGAGTTATTTTCAGAAAAGAGAGGAGTAAACAGTCTTTAATTTAAGAGAATCTTGACCTGAATCTTCTCTGAGTTACACTATTTCCATATGATGAAATCCCAGATTATCCCCAACTCTAATTTATAACTGATGCCAGAGGTCTACCTGTATGATGCAGTGGAGTACTATGCAAGGACCCTCTGATCCTTTCCAAGCTCACTCTAGAACTGGAAAATATATACTAATATAATAGTAGTAATATAATAATGCAGCCCTGCTGATAAACTAATAACATTTATTTAGAGACAGGCTGAATTGGTATGTGGGCCTGTTCCTATTCT
>JBCJKH010037458.1:3895-14764 GCA_039877255.1 Loriculus beryllinus | reverse complement strand
GTAGTGACAGGACAAGGGGTAATGGGTTAAAACTTAAACAGGGAAGGTTTAGATTGGATATGAGGAAGAAATTCTTTCCTGTAAGGGTGCTGAGGCACTGGAATGGGTTGGCCAGGGAAGTTGTGAGTGCTCCATCCTTGGCAGTGTTCTAGGCCAAGTTAGACGAAGCCTTGGGAGGCATGGTTTAGTGTGAGGTGTCCCTGTTATGGCAGGGTTGGTTGGAACTAGTTGATCTTAAGGTCCTTTCCAACCCTAACGATTCTATGATTCTATGATTCTATGATAGCTGAAGCTTTATCAGGTAGAAAAGTTGCAATTTAGTGAAATAATTTCCTTTAATTAAACAAAGAAACCTGCCAAATTCATAACACAGTTCTACCAGATCTGCTGCTTTAGGACAAACACATAACGGGCAGGAAACTCTGCACTTACGTATTCAGACCATTATGTTTCTTCTAAGTAACACATCTTCAGCCCAGCCTGCTTTTTTGCAAGTAAACTGGTCAGGTATATGGTCTTTAAACTCAGGCCACAAAAAGGAAGATCAAACTCTTTTTGTTATTTGAAATTGTAATGCTTCTGACTATCAAAGTGCAGCATTTATTCTGAAGATTGTGTTTAATTTCTTCCTCTTATACTTTTGAAAGGAATGATGAATAAACAGGAAAGTTAAGTATGAGGCTCCCCAGCAAAGAATGGAAAGCTGTTACTGTTTAGAAGTTATGGATGAGGGTAAGATAAACATGTTCAGTCTGAATCTGAATTCATGTTAGCCCTTACTTTAGGCATGGTGATCTAGTGAACTGAAGATGGGTTTTGGGTTCCCTTGCACAGAAAGTTGTTGAGATTTAGTTGTAGTAGTGTTAATTATGGATTCAACTCAAAACAGGGGCTTTCCGGTGCTGAAACATAGAGACATATACTCTGCTCTGAAAGGGGATTTGCAAATTAGTGATAATCTGTGATACTTCTGAGGCAGGTTTGCATGGCGAGAGAGAAACTTTTTAAGCCAACTGGTGTAGTCAGAAGAAAACTTTTAGGTCCACAAAAGCGTTTTCAAGGGGTGGTAAAGATTTCTTGTGTTTCCTTGTCTACATTTAAAAAAACCCTATTTATTCATATATTGATGGCAACTGATGCATCTGAATCCAGAGAGAACTGGACAAATACTTTAGATACTCAGTTTTAATCACTCATTGATAAGTGTGCAGTATGTGTGTGTCTACTTTTCTGTATGTTACAGAATAGGAGGTCTGAGCAGTCAGCAAGTTAAGTGCTATTTTGTTCTGCTGAGCACAGGAACTCTACATGAATGAATACCATAGCCACTTCTCAAAGCTAGGAATTTTGACCTCACCACAGAAATTCACAAGTCAGGTAGACAGTCATGTAGTGCATTGAGTGAATCTTGCATGAAAGCAGAAGGGCTTGAAATGAAACACTAATATATTTATAATTAGGAATAACCTCCCATTCACCCCATGAAACTTACTCTTCTACACATGATAGTGACAGAGGCTTCCTGCAAACATGGCGGGGGGGACAACGTGCTCCTGAATGCAAAATTCCTGTAACTCAGGACAGTGTTAAACAAGACTTGTGACTAAATAGCTGAAAGTGGACAGACATCCGGCCCCATGAAATCTGAAATAGCCTCTCACCTTAGGTTCCTTTTCTTTAAGGGTCTAAATTGCAATGGCCATGACTGGCAACAGAATGGCTGTGCCTAAATTTTTGATGCACCTAAGTCACAGCAACTCAAAGATCTTTTAGAAAGTATTAACCTGAGGGCATTATAAAATCTGTGTAAGTAGAAATAAGGAATCAAATGTGTAAGTTTTGCCTGAATCAAACACTGGACAACCTACAACAGCAGTTATGATAACTAAATTATTTTCCTTCCCAAAAGTTAAAAACTTTTGGTTTTTATCTCTAGCTGTTGCTGTATCTGTTTTCCTGACCAGGACATGCAAATGTTGACAGGGTTGGGTTTTACCGCCGAACACATCAGTAGAAAGCAAGGTCTATGGGAGGATAGCAGATATACATGGCTCTCCAGACCCAAAGGTTTAGTTTGCATCTGCCACCCTGCACACTAGAGCTGCATGTGCACACGTGTAGGCAGGTTGCAGCTCAGCAGCACAGGTTTTATTTCCAGGACTCAGTAGTTGCTCATCAGTGTAAAATACTATCCCCTTCAACTGTCTTGCAAACATTCTGAACCTAACCAAAACATATCAGCTATTATTCGCTGTTTCATTATTCTCTCAGCTCTACCTATGTGGGTGTGTTCTCACTAGTGTTTTGAGAAGTCAGCCCAAATAATGGAGCCTACCTATGAGCCCAGCTCACCATATGAACTAATGATTCACAAAACACAGTTTTGAATTCAATAACAATTGTTTTAAACAACAGCAGTTTAAAAACTGCTGTCTAGCCTCACTCTGAAGCAGATTAACATCAAATGCCCCTATCTACCCACCTAACAAAGAATGTTTTGACACTAACTTTGACAGACTTCTTAAAGTCAGCTTTACTGACCACTACCCAAGGCAGCGGGACTGTACAACTGGCACAGCTTCTCTCCAGGACGAAATGTCAGGTTCATGTGTGGACCTATAATGCATTTCTCCAGTATGAAGTTCTCACTGGTTACAGCCCAGAAGAGGGACAACTAGATGCACCTGATGGGATAATGATAGTTTTTAAGCAATATAGACTAAAGAAGATAATCCTTTGATTTTTACTACCAGGTGTTACTAAGGATGAAGTGCTGCTAAAGTACCCGCTGATGCTAAAGAATGAATTTAGCCCCTGACAAATGCCATGGACTATTCTGGGTACTTACAGTATGTCCTCAGACCAGCCAGCTTTTAAATAGGACATTCATGGCATGTACATTTTACCTCTAGGCCAGTTTGAAAGAGCTAAAACCAGAACACAGTAAGGCAACAGCGTCTCAAGTCTGGAAGTACACAGGACACTGTAGGAAAGCTTCACCTGAGAGGATTCCTTCTCAGTTCCTAGAGCAATAGAACATGCTGGTAAACTTAACAAACCAAAACTAGCTGATATATTTCTTTGCATAAATACCTCTTTATCCCTACTCTGGTGACCTGGTTGACCCAGGTCATATATGAGGAGATCAAATCCAGATGGCAGATGATTTATCCTCTACAACTACTCACACAGAATCATGCAAATTCAGATACATCATTAAAAATCCCAAAGGTAGTATTTATCTCCGTGGGACAACATAGTCCACACAGCCTACAAAAAGGAGAATGTGTTCTCTCCTCCTTACTTCTCAGTTATTTGATTCCCAAGGAGCTCATTGGATAGCACACAGTAAATACCACAAAAAGGGCATTTACTATGAAAACTTTTGATGAGAGGAAAAAAGATGGTATCTATATCCATCTTCATCATCTTAGACATAAAGCATTACAACCAAGAAGCACGGATGGCAGTCAGAACTCTACTCATCCTTCTCAAGAATATTAAAATTCAGCTTCTTCATTGATGGCATCAATGATCAAAAGGCAGAAACAATCGGGCTCTCTATGTTAACGATTGCACTGAAATACCTCCTTAAGTAGCTTAAGCAATTAGAAGGAAGAGCAGCCATTAAAAGGAATTTTAACAGTGGATTAGTTACTCAGAAACCTTTAAAAGAGCTCTGTTAGTTTTGAACTCATGTATTGCCTGGTTTTCTCTTGAGATTTTTCAGCTGGCTTTCAGTTAGGGTATTTTTGTTTTGTTTTGTTTTGTTTTTTTAAATAAACGTTTGAAGTTTTTAAACCCCTTCCCAAACTCTTAGAAAGTACAAAGCTACTGCCCGCTCTGCCTCTATTTATTAGCTTAATTTGTGAATCATTGAAAGTTTATATATTTGTGGTTCACACATGAAAAAGAAGACTTAAATGTTGAAGTAGTGAGTCCCTCTTCTATGGGAGCTCTAAGGCAAAGGATTTCTAATTGCTATGAACTAGTAAGGACAGAGCAAAACTTCTTTAAATGAAAGCACATTTTTGTAATTAGATTTCATTAAGCAGCAGTGTTAAGGTGTCCTGTGTTCAGTAGTAGCAGTCATTTTTTCCCCCTCTTAGTAGCTGGTGCAGTGCTGTGTTTTTGATTTTCAGCCTGGGAACAGCGCTGATAACACCAATGTTTTTAGTTGTTGCTCAAATGTTTAGTTTGACCAAGGACTTTCTGAGTCTCATGCTCTGCCAGGGAGAAGGGGAACCTGGAAGGAAGCAGAGACAGGACACCTGATCCAAACTAGCCAAAGAGGTATTCCATACCACAGCACATCATGCCCAGTATATAAACTGGGGGCAGTTACCCGGAACGGCTATTTCACTGCTCGGTTGGGATGGGTATCAGCAGGTGGTGTGCGATTGAGTTCTCTTCCCTTGTTATTTCCCTTCTCATTATTATTATTGGTGGCAGCAGCAGTAGTCTGTTTTACACCTTAGTTACTTAGCTCTTATCTCAACCAGTGGGAGGTACATTCTTTCCATTCTCCTCCCCATCCCTCTGGGAGCGGGGGGAGGAAGGTGGAGAGAGTGAGTGAACAAGATGTGTGACTGGGCTTAAACCATGACATAGGGTTAAAGTCTGCTTGAAGTAATGAAAATCTGTTAATAAGAAGTTATTGTGTTTTATTCAGATGAGAGCAGAGAACTGGGGATAGTTTATGGTTCAGGAATACAATGCCTGCAGCATGTTCAGTAGAAATAGCATTCTTAACTAAACATGTCTTCAAGTGCTGATTAGATTAATACTTGGCAAAATTTGGTCATTATACATTGCATTAACAGAAAGTCACACAGCTGCAAGCTCTGTTTAGGCCATATGTTGAGCAATCAGTGTTGCAGTGCGTGTGATTTTCTTTTTTATGTCATAAGAATTAGCATGCAGAAACACATATTTAGTGGGGGGTTCTGTCTGAAGGGCTTCCTGACTCGATTCTGCTGTGCCCAGATTCACATGCCACCAGGGACTGGTCTCATCTCTGTCACAACAAGTAGTTCCTAAGACACTTGTGTTCACTCCATCAGACCGGGTGGAACATATTAGTCAGGACTAGTTTGTAAAGCTGCCAGTGAAGCCGTGCACGACAGCTACAGAGCGGGTGACTAGTGAGTCATCAGTCTCCTAAAGCAACGTTGCCTTCCAAAGCTAATTCAGTTCCTACTCTGCCAGCCTGCAGGTATGTTTTGAAACCAGTCTGGCCAAGTACTTGGGGAGCCATGCTCCATCCTGATTCCTACTAATTTCAAGACTTCTTATGGCCTTCCTGTTAACCTGCAGATTGCGCAGCCAAAAGGCAGTGTCTTGCTAGAGCAAGCCTGCTCAGGCCCTAGGTAGGGAATGAAACCATGGAACAATTCATTTTTTCTTTAGGAAACTTGTATTTTTCTTCGTTGGTCAAGAAAAAAAAATAAAAAAAGAAGTATTTTGAAGTTGAAACTTCTGGGGGTTTCATCTCACTGTCATAGTGTTAACCCACATACATAAACACAAGCACACATACTCCTGCTTTTGAAGGGGGTTGGTTTTATCTTGGAGAAGAACAAGAATGTTTAGGAAAACACACATTTTTTCAGGTTAGAAAAGTATTTCCCACACAGCTCCAGCCTCAGTAATGGGAGGCCTCCAACGGTATTTTATATTTCAAACAATTTTGGTTTCAATTAAATTAATAGAAGGGAAAATAAAAAAGAAAAGGCTGGGAGGAGGGTAATTTTTTCCTATCCTGAGGGAAAATTCAATTACTTAAATTGTTCTTCTGCAGAGAAATGAAACAATTCCTGCAGAGGGAATGTTGGAAAATGTCATCCAATCTGCCTCTGAAATGCAGTTTATTCAATGAAGCATCATTTGTGTAGGTTTCACTGATTCACTCCAATTTAACAAACCAGCCAGACTCCAGCTTTGGTGTTATTTGAAAATCATTAGGATTATTAAGAGTCAGGGACGCAGCCCCACCTCCTTCCTAGAAGCACCTGGATGTTTTAGGGACATGTTCTAAGCATACCTCTTCACAAGGCAGCTTAAGGATGTCAGCCCATTCCTCAGGGGGGATTTGGGCACACAGGTTCCCTTGGCACCACAGGAGCTGCCCCAGTGACTGAGACTTACAGTTATACAATACAAGATTACCTACAGTCTCTAGGAATAAAGATGTAGAGAAGGTCACAGTGCAACTTTCCAAAGATGGACATTAAGATTGTGTCCGCACAGCCAGCTATTGGGCATCACAGCATGGCAACATTTAACACCAAAGCAATGACTATTCTCAAAGGCTGTTAGGTGCTACCAATCCAAACAGTCAATTGGGATCATTACTTATAACTGAAGGACATGGTCTAAATATGACCCCTGATATCCTACAGGTTCTGGGAAGTCTCACTGTGAGCTTCTGTGGATAGTTTTGCAGAAGTTACACAAGATCTAGTCCATTAGCTTCTGGAAAACTTGCATACAATAGAAGTATTTTCAGAAAGATGATTCACATTCTCTCTGCTTGTTTTCACTAATAATTCTGTTTCTAGCTGGTAGGAAAAATAAGTTCTAGGAACCCCTATCTAGCAGTCAGGATTGTTGATGCAGA
This sequence comes from Loriculus beryllinus, assembly GCA_039877255.1. Lineage (NCBI taxonomy): Eukaryota > Metazoa > Chordata > Aves > Psittaciformes > Psittacidae > Loriculus > Loriculus beryllinus. The sequence continues at coordinate 8,145 of JBCJKH010037458.1, read as the reverse complement.
ACATGTGTGAATGCTGTTTCAACAAGACAGCAAATGAAGCCAAAGCCTAGAAAAATGCTGCAGCCAGCATCTTCCAGAATCTTACTTCCTACAGCTGGTTGTTGTCCTATGGGAGCCTATTCTATTGCAGGTACTGCTTTCTGGAAATTATGGCTAATAAGACTCCAGGGAGAATAAGTCTTGAAATTGCCTCAAAGAACTCTGTAAAGTTTAGATCACTGTTAATATTCCTGTTTCAGAAAGAAAATCTAGTTTTCAGCAAGACAGTATACATCGCTTTCATCCTATAGGTCAGAAAATACATTTCCTTGGTTTCTTCACAGGCTTCAACTCTAAACCCAGCCATTAATTGCTAGGCTTTATCCTCTTCTCATCCAAAGCAGTATTTGCACGATGACAACTCTGTGCTAAGTGAATTTCATATTTACAGTGAGAGCACCAGAGTGTTCTTAAAACCCTGACTCTGTTTTTTTCTACTTCTGTCATAAGTCCATACAGAAAAAAGAGCATGTTCACTTTCAGAAGGCAGTGAAAGAGGGGGTGGTGATGGAAGAGAAACTCTTTAACGTTGCTCAAGAAAATACTTTTCCATCAAACTCCAGCAGTGTTCTGCCTAATTCCTGTCTGCAGCAGCCTGGCTAAAGCTGCCTGTGCTTAGGGGCGATTGGCAACCTGCTCTGGCTTCCTTCACAGCACTGTTAATCTCCACTAATGTTCTCCCATGGTTCATTTAATTTCACTCTCAGGACTCTTTCAAATTATTCCTTCAGTCTTAAACCAATGTCCTTATTGTTTAGGATTTCTTTACCCTGACAAGGCTGACCTCAGATATCCTCTCCTCTTTCCTGCTCTGTAACTCAGGCAGTACACTTACTCATTCATATGGTAACCACACATAATGGCCTCCACATTAATTAAGTAATTTTGGTTCTTTAAGGTACTGCAGAGGGATTTTCAATCTCGCAGCACCTTTCAAGCCAATTGAACTCATTTTTTTTGTTGAATGAGCTGGAGAGTATGTAGAAGAAGAGCCAAGGAGAACATTCTTGCTCTCCCTCTGGGCCATTCTTTTCATGCTGCTTCAGGGTTAGGCCAAAACAACATCAGCAAGTCTAATTTACCCCAGCAGCGGATGGGAAATGACCCTGCAGATTAATTTGTGTCAGATGTATGCTTGAAAACAAGGGAGAATGAGAGAACAGTTAGAGAAAAACATTCTCTTGATGTAGAACTTAGAAGGGCCCTCTTGTTCCAGATCTCTTGGGACCTGAGTTGCCCTAAGAAAAAGAAAGAGGTCCTACCTTTGCTTTATGTTCTATTTTGTCTTTGATGCCTTTCAGTAATCCGACAATTCAGCAAAAAATATCAGAGAGATAGAAAGAAGTAAAACTGTACAATGCATGATGGGGTCTGCAACAACTGCCAGCCCTTCTAGCAAAGGTGGCTTTGCTCCATAAAGATGAGAAGTCAAAAAAGAAGAGGGTTGGCCATTTTCTGAGGGGGCAGGTGCCCCACATTATTCCAGAAAAGCAAAAGGTGGTGGGAACTTCATGGCCCCCTGAAAAGCAGTAATGATCACACAATCAATGTTGTAATAGCACAGAAGACTGCAGATCAACACGATACAGGCTGGCTGACACTGTGATGGTCATAGGTAAGCTTGGGTTCATTTTTTGTGTTGAGTCAGCAGACTTGAAGTTGCTCCCTGACTGTCAGATGTAATCACCCAGCTATGCTGCTTTGATGGGAGGAGTCCTGGAGTGGCATATGCGGCCCAGCAGCTCTAATACTTAGGTTCCACTCATGGTTTAGTACGGCACAAAGGAATTCTTGCCACTCTAGCCAATAAATCAGCTTCATCGAGGCCCAGCTGAAATGCCTCTATGCAAACACATATGGCATAGGGAATAAACAAGAGCTAGAGACATGCACATGCCTGCAGGGTGCTGATCTTATTGGCTTCATAGAGACATGGTGGGATGGTTCTTATGACGAGTGTTGGAATGGAGGGATATAGGCTCTTCAGGAAGGACAAACAGAGGAAATGAGGAGCCTCACATTCATAAGCCCTGATCCTGATGAAGGACTTCAACCATCCCAATATCTGTTGGAAGGACAGCACAGTGGGGCATAAGCAATCCAGGAGGTTCCTGGAATGTGCTGATGATAATATCTTCTCCAAGTAATAGAGGAGATAAAAAGAAGAGGTGCTGTGTTGGACCTTGTTCTGACCAACAGGGAGGGACTGGTGGGGATTGTGGAGCTGGAGGGCAGCCTTGCATGCAATGACCATGAAATGGTAGAGTTCAAGATTCTTAGGGTGATGAGGAAGGAACACCACAAGCTTGTTGCCCTGGACGTCAGAAGAGCAGACTTTTGCCTCTTGAGGGGTCTGCTTGGTAGAGTACCATGCGAGAAAGTCCTGGAGGGAAGAGGTTAGGGTTAGGGAACCCAGGAAAGCTGGTTAATATTCAAGGATCACCTCCTCCAAGCTCAGGAGTGATGCATCCCAACAAAGAGGAAGTCAGGCAAAAATGCCAGGAGGCCTGGGTGGATGGACAAGATGCTTCTGGACAAATTCAGACACAAAAAGGAAGCCTAGAGAGGGTGGTAGCAAAGACAGGTATCCTGAAAGGAACACAGAGAAACTGTCTTAGCAGCCAGAGATCAGGTTAGAAAACTGAAGCTCTGACAGAATTAAGTTTGGCCAAGGATGTCAAGGGCAACAAGTATGTCAGTGATAAAAGGAAGACAAGGGAAAATTTGGGCCCTCTCTGGAAAGAAACAGAAGATCTGATTACCTGGGACATGCAGAAGGCTGAAGTATTCCACGACATTTTTGCCTGAGCCTTCACTCCAGCCACATTACCAAGCCATGTAAGGCAAAGTCAGGGACTGGGATGGTGAAGAACTGCCTGCTGTAGAAGATCAGGTTTGAGACCATCTAAACAACCTAAATGTGCACAAGCCCATGGGACCTGACGAGATGCATCCATGGGTCCCAAGGCGGATGAAGTTGCTAAGCCAGTATTCTTCATATCTGAGAAGTTGTGAGAGTCCAGTGAAGTTCCCACTGACTGGAAAAGGGGAAATATAACCCATTTTTAAAATGAGGAAAAAAGGAAGACCCAGGGACCTACAGATCAGTCAGTCCCACCCCTGTGCCTCACAAGATCATGGAACAGATTCTCCTGTAAACAGTGTTAAAGCATATGGAAAATAAGGAGATTATCGGCAACAGCCAAATGGCTTCACTGACGGCAAATCATGCCAGACAAATCTGGCAGCCTTCTATGATGGGATTACAGCATTGGTGCATAAGGGAAGAGTAACTGATTTCATTTACCTGGACTTGTGCAGAGCATCTAAGGTTTGATTTTTGTTATTATTTTCCTGTATATGGCTAACGTGAGCTTTGAAAGAGCACAATTGGCACTGACACGTTGAATGACATGTTGAATGACACGTTACTGGCATTCTTGCAAGACCAAGAAGAGTCATCTGTGTGTCCAATCTCTCTGGTTAAGTTTTGCAACATTTGGGTCGAGCCACATGTGGTGCTACCACTGTGCAAGGAACCGTTCTGTGACTAAATAAAACTGACTTAATTTTGCACATTCTTAGAACACATACCCAATCTGATCTGTCCACCACATATAATGGTACTTGTTTACTTTAGAGGCAGCCATGCTGTTTAGTTCCCAGATGACTGCCTCAAAAATTCTCAGGAAGCTCAAAATAAGCCCCATAAAAAAAGTACAAAATTAGCATGGACTCCTTTCTGGTGGGAGCTAGTTTTGCTCTAAAATCTTCAACCCTCATTCCTACTGTTCTTAATCCTTGTCATATAATTATTATGAGATAGAAATACTAATACTCAAAGTCCTAAGTCTGAATCCTGATCTGATTTGGTACCAGAAACCCAAATGTAAAAACCTTCAAGAGAACCGAGCAGACAAAAAGCCCCAATCTAAAAAAAAACATTCCATATTTCATGGAATTAGACCTTAACTCTTGGTTTCAAAACAGATTTGCACTTAGGAGCCTATGTCACAACTTTCAACAAGATGTCAGAAGCAGTTAATACAAAATTTAGTATTGGTGCAGTTATACTAGTACTCTTCGCAGTATCACCTATTTCAGTCTAGAACGGATATGACAGTATAGGAAACCAACAATATAGGATGTCTTTATATCTATAAATGTGTTCATACTGGGATGTCTTTCAGTAAAAACACATACCAGTAACC